>JAJONR010006179.1:0-56248 GCA_029582245.1 Solanum etuberosum | reverse complement strand
AAATATTATTTATTTAGAATGAAAGTAGTATATATTAAATAATATGTATTTTTAAAAATATTATATTACATTTATAAAGAACTACGAATATTAGAGATTTAATTCATAGATTTATATGAAAAATAATATGTTAATTACAAAATAATAGAAATAATAATAAATATTATTTATTTAGAATGAAAGTAGTATATATTAAATAATATGTATTTTTAAAAATATTATATTACATTTATAAAGAACTACGAATATTAGAGATTTAATTCATAGATTTATATGAAAAATAATATGTTAATTACAAAATAATAGAAATAATAATAAATATTATTTATTTAGAATGAAAGTAGTATATATTAAATAATATGTATTTTTAAAAATATTATATTACATTTATAAAGAACTACGAATATTAGAGATTTAATTCATAGACTTATATGAAAAATAATATGTTAATTACAAAATAATAGAAATAATAATAAAATAATGAAAAAGTGAAATAGAGAGTGTGAATAGTAGTTCTCCAAATTTGGAAAACTACTATTCAACTCTCTATATATGGAGAATAAAGAGTGAAATGGAGGGTGGTTGGAGAGCTCATTCTCTATTTTACTCTCCAAATATAGAGAATGGAGAGTAAAATAGAGTGGGGTTGGAGACGGTCTTAGAAAAAATGAAATATAATGAATGAAAACATCTTTGTTTATAGAGAAATAAAACTAATTTGATATCTAGTTGACCAGTCCTAACTTTTTTCAAAAGAAATACGATAAATATTCACTATGATACATATAATATAAATAATATTTATTTATAATAGATAAATCATTTTACTACTTTAAATTGTTAACGATGAGCTGTTGGGGGCGGAGTTATCACTCCACTTGACACGTATTTATATCCTATTGATATTGAAAATTTATTTTGACGTATATAAATAATTTATCAAAAACTTTATAGTTATATTATAAAAATCTAAAATTCAAAATTTCAATTTCCGCCTCTAAATTGAGTTGTTCACACATAGATTTAATCCAGTCCGAGTGCAAGACTCATAGATTAAATATTAAAATATTCTTATCTATTTTCGTACATATTTAATTCTAAACATCCATTGGCTTTGACTCCTTTGGTTGGTTGCAATGTCACAATCTTTCATTAAATTAAAAATCTGTTAAAAACATTGGCTTCTTTTTTTCTTTTCTGCTGTTTAGTGGAGGACATATATATAATATATATATTTGAAATGTTTAATATTAACGTTGAAAGTAAGTCAAAATCCATCAATCTAGTTTGTTGGCAAGTTCTTGAGTTGTATGCATGTATCCCTATGCCAAACTTACCTATAAAAGATTGGGTTATTTCTTAAGAAACGTAACCAACCAAAAAAAATTCCAAATTTTTTTTAACAATGAAGAAAACAGAAGTATCTTGCATTCTCTTAATTACATTAATAGTGTTTATAAAAGATTCTGTACTTTCTGAAGCAACTTCTGCACCTAATCCTGTGCTTGACACGACAGGAAAAATGATTCGAGTAGGATCCGACTACATGGTTGTGCCAGTAAGGAAGGATTTAGGTGGCGATCTTGGGTTAGCCTTTATTGGAACCCAAGTTTGTCCACTTGGTATCGGCCCACGTCTAAATAACGATTCAGGCCTTTCGATAAATTTCTTTCCGGTGAATTCAAAAAAAGGTGTAATTCGTGAGTCCATTGATCTAAATGTTGAGTTCACAGAAACTTATACTATATGCCAACATCACTCCAACGTGTGGAGGCTCGATCACTATAATCCTCAAAAGGAAGACCATATGATTACTAATGGCGGAGTAAAAGGAAATCCTGGTCGCGACACCATTAGTAATTGGTTTAAGATTGTGAAATATGGAGTTGGATACAAGTTTGTATTTTGTCCAAGTGTGTGCAATTATTGTGATGTGATTTGTAAGAACGTTGGAATTTTTGTACAGAATAATGGCCAGACACTTTTGACATTGAGTAATGAGCCATTTGAAGTCGTGTTCAAGAAGGTGTGAACAATATGTTCTTATCAAAATAAGTAAAATAAATTACGAATGATCTTCATGTAATATTTATATCCAAATAAAAAAAATTACGTTTTTATATACTACTACTAGGGATGTGTAGTACTCGAATACAACTTTTAATCCATTAAATTTGTTGAAAGTATGTTTAATTATTTGCAAATATCTCCCAAAGAAAGAGTTTTCAAACTTTATGTATCTCCTTAAATAAAAGTGTATGACTTATAAACGAAGACGAACTCTCAAAAGAAGTTGATACATATGATGTCTTTTTTTTTTTTTGGTAAAAGGAGATAGTTTTATATATATATATTATGCATCAATACAATCAGGTGGCTACAAATCTACTAATAGTAGGATTAATAATACTAGTACTAGATATTGTGTTGCCAGAAGCTTTAACTTTACAGGGGTCCATAGCTATATTAGCAAAACTATTAATTCCCTTGTCCGCTTCCATGGCTTCATAAGCAAAAGATGGGACTGTATCCCATATAATGATTTCCCCATTCCTTTCCTGCTGGGCTCCTTCGTTAGCTAGTAGATCTGCCACCTGATTTTGTTGTCTATGGTTGTGCTTCAGCGTCGGGTTGAGGAGTA
Source organism: Solanum etuberosum (assembly GCA_029582245.1). Taxonomy (NCBI): domain Eukaryota; kingdom Viridiplantae; phylum Streptophyta; class Magnoliopsida; order Solanales; family Solanaceae; genus Solanum; species Solanum etuberosum. The sequence goes on along the minus strand of JAJONR010006179.1, from coordinate 53,607 downwards.
GTTCCCTGCATTCATAGATGATGTTAGTGTATTCTTCATTTTTCCCGTTGAGTATATTAATAGTGCATTCTGAATCAGTCGCTATTTCGATGTTTGTTAGTCGCCTTAATGCCGCTAGTTGTAGGCCATGGTAGAATGCTATGATCTCTGCTTGAGTGGCATTTTGTGTTGATATTTTAATGCTGAAACCAACTACCCAGCTTCCATTGTTATCCCTTATTACACCTCCCGCCCCACTAAGTTTCGTTTTATGATCAAAGGATCCATCTACGTTCAGCTTCAACCCTCTTAACGGTGGTTCCCATAGTTGATCCTGTTTACCTATTTGTTGTTTTTTAGTCTTTGGTTTGTAAGGTAGTAGTATTCCGCAGCCCTTTTGGTATGTGATATTTAGTGGGATCTCGATGGTTTTCATATTGTGGTTACGTTGTAACCAGATTCTAACACCCCGCTATTCGAAAGAACTAGAATTAGAAGGAAACCGTTTTTGGAAATAATCAAATTTGGAATGTTTGACAGAGTTAAGCTAAGTATGAGTTTTGGGTCAACTTCAAACGACCATAACTCCTAGCTCAGAATGATTTAGGTGTGCTACAAGATACCGTAGGAAAGATCTTTGAATTATCTTTCCAACACCACTGAGTTTTCCCATTTTTGAGTTCGTATGAGGGAGATATCCCCATTTGAAGTTGGGCTGTCTAGATAAGGAAAGTCAAAACCGGATTTTAGAAGGGTACTTTGGTCTTTTCACTACCCAATTAATTAAATTCATTTTTGGTAATTAAGTTGGGGTCTAAACTGATTTGGTTCAGTTTACGCTTCATCAAAATAAGTTAGGGTTTTGAGAGAAGAGAAAAGAAAAGGAGAAGAGAGGATAAGAAGCAAGGAATCGTCAAGTTCTTGAAGCTAGGCTTGTGGATTTCGCCAAGGGTTAATCCTTACGAGGTATGAAAGATCACATAGCGTGGGTTCGTTCACCCACGCGCCAATCATGATTTATTTCAGCGAATTTATGTTCTTGAAAGTATAGAAATTGAGTTCTTGATGGATTTTGTTGAAGTTTTATTGGGTTCTTGATTGTTGAAGATCTTGAGAAGTTCTTGAGTTAAATTCATGAAATTAGATGTCGTTTTGAGTGGATTCTTGCATATTTTGATTATGTATTCGAATCTAAGTGTTTGGGGAAAGAACCAATTGAATCTAGAGAGTTTAGAGTTGAAAAACGACCAAGAGAATTCGTCAAAATTCTGGAGAAAAGAGGTGGGGCGTCGCGCCACTCAGAGCACCCCACAAAGTGTTCTGTAGTTTGGGCTCTAGGGCGCCGCGCCAGCCAGTGTGCCCCATCCCCAGTTCTGTAGTTTTGCCTCTGGCGCCCTGCGCCACTCAGAGCGCAGGGACGTCAGGTCTTCTACCTTATCCCACTTCTTTCCTTATGAGTTTCCTTGAATCGTACCTATGTTTTCTAGTTGATTGCTACACTTTAAGGTACGTCTAAACAACATGAAATCATTCATAAACATGAGATCATGAACCTTGAATCCATAATTCATTTCAAGAAAAGTTAAGAGTCAAGTCAAGAGAAGTTCATAGAGTCTTCCAAAAGTCTTTCACAAATATTTTAACTTTGTTATAAGACTTGAGTTTTGAGTTGAGTAAAGAGTAAAGATTGAAGTTCATTTCTTCAAAAGAGTATATCAGGACTATGTATTCCCAAAGAGTAAATGTTTTCACATATAAACAAGAAAGGAAACACCGATTTCCAACAGAGCCTTTGAGCTAGTTTTTCAGTAAAGAGTAAAGAGTTGAAGTTCATTTCTTCAAAAGAGTATATGGGGACTATGTATTCCAAAGAGTAAATGTTTTTCACATTTAAACAAGAAGGAAACTTCGATTTCCAATAGAGCCTTTGAGCTAGTTTTCAGTAAAGAGTAAATGCTTTCACAAAGTAAGCAAGAGAGGAAACTTTGATTTCCTAAAGAACCTTTGGGATAGTTTTTGAGCAATTATCTCAAACCACAGAAAGAAGTTATGTTTTTAAACATATGAGCTAATATATTTTGGGAGTAGTATTGAGCACCGATATGGGGGAGAGTTCAGACAACTCACAGCCCCCATAAACCATGTAGCCATCATGGGTTGAAAAGGGTCATACTTTTTAGATGATTCCTTAGTGCTTTTTAGCATAGACTAGTGGATCCACTTATTAGTTAGGTTATATGCCCTTGGCAAGGTATAGGACGGTCCTGGCAGTGTGAGGCAAAACACTGTATCATCACATAGCTCTTAAGTGATGGTTGTCGGTTAGAGAAATTCCCACAGAAGTATTTTGTATTCTTATATACACAGAGTTAGTTGTATTTTGATATACACACAGAGTTTATCTTGTATCCTTGCATACAAACTGAGTTACTATTGTATTTCTAAATACACAGAGTTGTTATCCATGTTTTAAAAGTTTTTCTTTATATTGCATTTATATAACTGCTTTATATTGAAATGAGTTAGTTGAGTTGAGTTGAGCCCAGGTATGTTCTTTCAGTTCCTTTCAAGCTTATGTCTTGTTTTAGAATTCCCCTAGCATGCTCGTACATTCAATGTACTGATGCCATTTGGCCTGCATCGTTGTTATGATGCAGATACATGTAACCAGGATCAACATCCAGCGCATCGTTGATTCTAGTTGAGCTTCAGAGTTGTTGGTGAGCCTCCTTGCTTCCGGAGGACTCCTTTTATTGCTTTATCAGTTAGTTCATTAGGATGTCGTGGGTCTTGTCCCGACGTCCATCTCAGTTGTTAGAGGCTTCATAGACAGTTAGTTATTGTTAGTTCTTGAGTCTTTTCCATTTTTTAGTATTGATGTTGAGACTTGAGTTGTCATTTTGGCTAGTTGAATGTTTCTTTTAAGGCATTCTAAGTTTATTACATGAGTTTATCTTTCGAGACTGTTTCATGTTATTTAAGCCTTCTGCTATGAGTTAAGCCAGGCCAAGGGTTCGTTTTGGGCCAATAATGATTCTCGAGTGTCAGTTCCGCACCAGGGTGTAGGCTCGGGGCATGACACATATATTCCATATATAGAAAGGGAATGTTATTTCCCAGCTAATTGTTCGGTGGGTATCAGCCTTTCTTATGTTCTTCACTTTTATAAGCCATTGTTTCTTTCCATCTTTCCTTATTTTCTCAATTGTGTCTTTAAGCCCTAGTTTTTGCCAATACTTCTTCACTAATGGGCATTCTAAAAAAATATGTTCAATGGTTTCAAGCTCTCCACATATTGAAAACTTAGGATTAATGTTTATACCTATGCTACTAAGATAACTACAGGTTGTTATCCTTTCATGGTGACATAGCCACATAAAAAAATGAATTTGTTTGGACAATTTAGCTTCCAAATCCATAGATATTCTTTATCATCCCTAATGTTTTCTTTGCTATGATTTCTAATATGTTTGTAGGCTGTTGCAGTGGTGTAGGTGCCAGAATTCGACAGTGTCCAAATCGCCTAGTCCTTCGCCTGGCTCCCTTGGGGTATTGCTATTCCTAAAATTCCCTGTTTTATGCTAAGGGGTAATTATTAAGGCACCTCTTTTAAGTTCCATCCCCCGTTTTTTATGTACTCACTAACAATTGTATTTTCATCTTCTTTTCCTAAGGGCCCTGCAAGCATTTCTATCAGTGGTTTTTGGTGTGGTATCCAGAGGTCCACCCAGAATCTTATATTTTTTCCATTACCTAGGTCCCAGTGAATGCATTTGTTTCACTCCTTCCAGCCGTGAAGGATATTCCTTCAGATTTTACTTGATTTCCCTGAGTGTCCGTTGTTGTTATGAAGGCATTTGTCTTTTGTATATAGACTCAAAAGTGTTGAGGCCCATAGTGAGTGTGAATTCTTGAAGGTTTTTCAAGCTAACTTAGTTAGTAAAGCATCATTTTTGTGGCTGCTTTTCTCTATGCCCAAACCCCCTGACTCTTTATCTTTAGTTATAGTATTCCACTTAATCATGTGAAGTTTTCATTTGGTGTCTGTAGTTCCCCAAACAAAATTTCGTTGTATTTTGTCTATTTTATTTGTTACACTTGTTGGGAGTTTATGTAATTGCATAATGTGGTTAGGCATGCTATTCAAACACGTTTTGGTTAGAGTAGTTCTTCATGCTATGTTTAGAAACTTAGTTTTCCACCCTGTCAATCTATTTTTGAGATTTTCTAATATGAATTGGAAGTCTTGAGTCGTTACCTTTCCCTGGATTATGGGAAAACTCAAATATTTTCCAAAGTGCTTACTCTGTTGAAAGCCTATGAGGTGTGTTATAGTTTGTCTCATATTTTTTGGGCAGTTATCAGAGAATAAGTGACTTATCTAGGTTAATGGTTTGTCCACTAGCCTCACAGAAAGCTTGAAGGGTGTTTTTGATGCTCTAACATGATTTCAGGTCCACTTTAGATGTTAGTACTAGGTCATCCGTAAAAAATAAGTGTGAAAGTTCTGGGCCTTACCAGCTATTTTGATAGGTTTCCATACCTTCTTCACTACTGCGCTGCTAATGTTCCTTGATAGATTTTACATGCATAGTATGAATATGTAAGGGGACATAGGATCCCCTTGGTGTATTCCTCTAGTTGGTTTGAAAAATTCCGTTTTTGAACCATTTACTAGAATTGCTACTTTACTAGTCGATATGCAGGACATGATGAGGCTAGTAATCTTGGGAGGGAAGTTAAAAGATTGTAGGGTATATCTTACTTACGACCATTCTATTTTATCAAACGCCTTTTTCAGATCTATTTTCATGAATAAATTACCCTTCTTACCCTTTATTCTTTTAAAGTAGTTTACTAACTCTTGAACTACAATGACATTGTCCACTGCTTGTCTGTTTTCCAAGAAGCTTGCTTGGTTTGGTCCAATGATTCTATTTAATAAGGGTTTAATTCTATTGGCTATTATTTTTGTTATGATTTTGTAGGTGGTGTTACATAGACTAATAGGTTTAATTTTTTTAAGGCAAAAAGCATTTTTCATTTTTGGGATCAAGCATATATGGGTAGTATTAATTTCAGGATCAATGATACCTTTTGTCCAAGTGTTTTGACAGAAGGAGATCACCGAAGCTCCAACCTTTTCCCAGTATCTTTGGTAGAAAAAAGGGTGGGTTCCGTCAGGACCCTAAGCTTTGTTTGGGTGGAAAGAATTGACAGCTTGCCATATTTCTTTCGATGTCAAGTCTAGGTCAAGAGCTGGGTAGTCGAAGTTTTGAAGGATATTTTGATGGGGATTAAGACTTATGGTAGATTTATTGTGGTTTGTTTGAAATAAACCTTTAAAGAAGGACGTGATTTTTTGAATAATGCCTTCGTGGTCGTAAACCCAGCTGCCATTTTTTTATTGTAGGGCATTAATTCTGTTTCTCATTCTTCTGTTTAGGGTTGATATGTGGAAGAATTTGGTATTCGTATCACCCTGATTGATCCAGTTTATTCTGGATCTTAATGCCCAAAAAATTTCCTCAGACTTAAGAATTAGATTGAATTCTTTTATCAAGGTTTGTTCAAGTTGTTGGAGGAAGGAACCTTCCGTATATTTGGGTGAGGATTGGATTCCTTGAAGTTTGTTGTATAGAGTTCTTTTTTTCCTGAAGATGTCTCCAAAAACCGTTTTGCTCCAGCTTGTGGATTCTATTTGAAAAGTTTTAAGGGCCATGATTAGGTTCTTTTGACTATCCCATACCTTGTCTACTACTTTTTTGAAGTCGGGGTGGGAGTCCACATAGTTTCTAACCTAAATAGTTTTTTTTTTTTTTGTATTATGTGGGTTTTTATATAAGGAGATTAGGAGGGGGCAGTGGTCAGAGTGTGTCCTAGGTAGGTGAAATACATGTGCATCATGGTATTTTTGTAGCCACTCATTATTTGCTAGAAATCTGTCCAATCTTTCGAAGATTAAGGATGGCTTATTAGTAAATCTTTTATTTAGCCACGTGTACTTGCTCCTTTTATAACCCATATCTATAAATTCACAGTAGTTTATTGTGTCTAGAAAGTCTTTCGTACGTGAGTTGTTTATAGGGTTCCCACCCTTTATTTCATGATTGGACAACAACTCATTAAAGTCTCCCCCGATAAGCCACATACTCGAGTAATTATTTTTTATTTGTTTCAGGTTCTCCCACAGAATCTTACGATTAAATCTAAAAGTACTAGCATATACACAGCTAACTAACCAAGTAGTGTTAGAATGACTTACCTTGATCATTGCATGCACTTCCTGATTAGTTGTAGCTATCTCATCAAGCTCCAGGAAATTGCCATCCCATAGTACTACGATGCCTCCCGAGTTCCCATTTGCTAGGACCTCTATCGTTTTATTGAACGGGAAGCTTTTAAGGAGAGTTTGATGACTTTGCATCTTTATCTCCAGTAAAGCAACCATATGAGGTTTGTGCCAGTCAAGAAGGGATCTGAAGTTTCTCCTAAAGTCAGGGCCATTGCACCCTCTACAGTTTCATATTATTATATTCATCGATCTATTTGAGTTTCGTGGTACTATCAGTGGCAGATTCCTCCTGGACTCTACCTGTAGTACCTGATTCCTTAATATTGGGTTCATTACTAGAATGTAGTTCCCTATGTGGATTTGCCGGTGGTCTTATGTCTAGCGAGCTTTTAATAAATTCGGGTGGCAAATAAGGATGAATTTCTTTTCGTACTGAGCTTTGAAAATCATTATTTTTATTTCTTTTAGTACTGCGATTTCTGTTCTGGTTTCCCTCATTAATTCTAATGTTTCGTCTTATTTCACTGTGTTTGTAGTACGAGGGGGAACTTGGGGGTTGAGACGAGGTGGAGTTGGTACCTGTGATGTCGTAGCTGTGTCGTTCGGCACCTGGTTTGAGCTCCGTATCGATTCCGTCGGGACAATCACTGGAAGTGGGACACCCTGCTGGTAAGATTGGAGAGGGTTGTATAGGATGTGCAATACACATGTTTTTTTTTCATTAACAAAATAAATACAAAGAAGCGTTGGAACATGAAAATTGAAAATTGAAATTATTTGAGAAAAATAATTTTTATTTTCAAAAGTGAAAAATGATATTTGAACATTGGAGTTATTTTTGTCCATGAATACAAATTATAGTTGCTTTTGAATGGAAAAAAAAGTGAAAATAACTTTTTGATATTTTTCAAATTCTTGAAAATTCTGAAATTCGACTTGATTGTCAGATGTGTATTTTCGCAATTCAACCCCGAATTAACGTAAAAAAAACGTGGCCAAGCGCCCATAAAGAGAATTCCATTTTTCAAATTCTTTTCAAGAGAGATTATTACGTGTCCAATTTCTTCTTATTCTTAAAATAAGATATGAGGCGGTCCGAACTTATAATCAATATACCAAAAATATGATGAGCTTAATTTTAAATTTTATAATCATTAATAAGGGTTTGTCATGCACGGTAAAGATAAATAAATTTTACATTCAATAGGCGAACATGTAACTTATAAGTTATAAGTGAAGTGTTTATGAGAAATAAAATCATCTAATTTATAAGTGATGTTTATCGTGAGTTTTTTTTTAAAGCATTTCTTGACTAATTTTATTCATAATATTATGATAATTTCTGAAATATTATTTCCAACATAAAATTTCTAATTCCCTTTTAAGGATTATTTTAAGGAGCAATAGTTATGTGTCTGGGTAGGTTATCGATCCAATCAAAATTAAATTATTCTAATCACTTTTTAAATTATTATCAAACAAATCAAATATGAGATATTTATCATTTGATTGTTATTGATTTTGATTCAATTTGATATGATTGTTAATCATACATGAAAAATAAAAGAAACGATTTATTCAAAAGAATTTTGATTGTTATCAATTTTGATTCAATTTTATACGATTGTTAATCATACACGAAAAATAAAAGAAACAAATTATTCAAAAGAATTTGATTGTTATCGATTTTGATTCAATTTGATAGAATTGTTAATCATACCCGATTTTTTTTTTTAAAAAAATATTTATTCAAAAGAGAGAAAAAATACAATACTTCATTCAAAAAGAAAGTAATTATGTTGGTGCCAATTGGATCTTGTGATTCTTGTACCGGAACTCCAATCATGTTTAACTTTCGCTGATATTATTAGCTAATTCATTGTTCTAAGCATCTAAACTTACTGAGTAATGCACAATGTTTGAATGGTTGTTACTCGTTGTATTGTGTTGGTAGTTTATATAATGTTTGTTTGGATTGTTACTCAAATTTTATTATATTGTATCGTTTAAATTCATCGTTAGGTAAAGACGGAAATACTTGTTTCTTTGTAACGACCGATTTGGTGTGGTTGCATTATTACCTTAATATTTTCTTCTTATTATGTCTTTACTTATTATTAAATAATTTTATTTTATATTTTACCCTACCTTTTCATAGTGACTCTACTCCGTACCCTACTTTTCTTATACGTTAATCATTCAAATTACTGATGTGTGACATTATGTAGCGACGAAAAATGAAATAATCTATCCAAATATTGTATTTCTTAAAATAATACAGTACGATACAATACAATATATCATGAAACAATACGTAAAACCATCCAAACAAAGTGTTAATTAGTGTGCCATATTTTTCACATAAAAAATAATATATTATGCTATATAATTATAAAAAATATGTATATATGTCGGTTTAGTTCAATTATTTCTTCGATCTCTTTGAACAAAATTAAAATCAAACCGAATATTATCAATACGTAAAACCATCCAAACAATGTGTTATTTAGTGTGCCACAATTTTCACATAAAAAATAATATACTATGTTATATAATTATAAAAAAATATGTATATATGTTGATTTAGTTCGGTTATTTCTTCGATCTCTTTGAACAAAATTAAAATCAAAGCAAATATTATCAATTTAAAAAAAACATAAAGTCAAATCAAATAAAAAGCATTCTATTTAATAGATCTGATTCGATTTTTGACTTTTGAATTATTTTTATTCAAATCGTGAACATCGGATACTCATTTAAAGAGCCCAAACATTTCAACGACGAAATTACCCTCAATATATAATAGAATAATCTTGTTAATACTGGGATAATAGAGTCAATTTTCTGGGTTCAATCAGACTCTTCTCCTTGCCTCTTCTTCCTCAATGTGGTAAAACCCTAGCACCAAAACAAGATTCAGATTTAACGGTTCGGGTCAAGTTCTTCCGGCCGGAACACGGGAGCATACGGAATGGGTCGACCGGAACCCCATGTTATCTATTCCCACACTTTCCACCACCCCCAACTCGATGAGTTTGTAGACGAGGTAACTGAACATCTAATGCAGTTATATAGACAATACCAACTAGTTTGTTCTTAAGAAATCTTTGTTTCTTATAGGCAAATTGTTTAAATTTTGGGTAAGGGGAGGGAACTAAGGGTCATGTTATGTGGAGAATTATTGTGTTTTATTATTTAAAACTGTCTACATTCTTATAGGGGATGCTTTTCTTTGTTTTTGTTTGTTGATGTCATTGCTCTATCATCTGTTTGTTGCCAGGTGTTATTTGCAGACCCGGTTGTTGTCACTTCTTGTGAGATTGTTGAACAGAATGCCCCTTCCGCGTGTTCTTCGCTGAAGCTTGTGGGGTACGATTTCTATTCATACTTGCTTATTTCGGTTATGTGTAACAGCACAGGTGTTGGTGGTTGTCATTATTTTCTTGAATTAAGCTTTCACTAAATGTAGTATGCACCATGAAGTAATATTGCACAAAGGTGTATTTAATCTGTCCCTGGGAGTGTGAATTCAAAGATTTCTAGGTTGTAGTTACTGTTTATGTTTTATTGCATTAGTGTTGGTTCACACACACACACACACAGAGTCTTGATACACCATGTATTATGCTTACAGTGGAAGGGGTGGTGGTTCTGAGACCATCAGACAATCAGGTTATCAATGTTGACATAAGTAAGGAAGCAAAACAAAAAGGATGTGTCTGAGATGTGTCATTCCTTAGAAAATGTTAGGAGCGTAATTTGTCAAAGACTCAAAGACTTGTTAGATATAAATATTTGCTTGTAAGTCTGAGGTTTTAGGGCTTGGTTCTACTCAGCTTTGTACATATTTTACACTCTTTGTGATGCATCTGGTGAATGCAGGGAAAACATATTCATCTAATTTCTTAGTTCGTGATTCGGAAATTAAGGAAAACCTTTACATGATCATCTGGGTTAAGCCGAAAGTCAAAAGCCTATGTCAAATACTGATAAGCTTATGATTTTCTTTTTCAAATGACTGTGGTTAGTAAGGAGGTATATACAGTGAAAAGTGTTTTTTTGGTGCCCAAGTAGAACTAATAAAAAAAGCCTCACAGCCGCAGTAACTTTGGAAGTCAGTAAAGTAGATCTTTTGGAATTCTAGCTTATGCTATTCATAAGTAGAAAATCTCTAGTGTAATGTCTAACCAGAAGTGCATCTCTCAACCAGATTTATATGGGATCTTGCTGTTAGTTCTTCACCAACATGCAGCTATGATTTTAGACTTTTAGGACAAACGGATCCTGAAAGATATCACATCCTCTCCTATAAATCTGCTTTTACATTGTTAGGACAAATTTACCCATTATTGGTTGAAGAGGATTATACTCTTTTCTGAAATTGTTATCATCTTGCTTTTCTGGAGCTTGGTGGAATTATGAATATACTTTATATCTGTTGTCATGATTGTTATGACTTAGAAATACCTCTTTAGACCTTTTCATGAAAGTTTATCTAGTTCTAACTTAAAATGAGAATTTCTCTTGACGTATAATTTGACACTACCTTTCATTTTGTCCAGGGCCACTTCACCACCCTCATTTGCTTTGGAAGTTTTTGTCCATTGTGAGGGAGAGACAAGGTTTAGGCGTCTATGTCAGCCTTTCTTGTATTCCCATTCTTCATCAAATGTTCTTGAAGTTGAGGTACCAAGTAAAATTTGTAATTCTTGTCTTATTCATATGAGGTCTTAAACATGGGTTGTGTTTAGGATTTTGTTGTAAGAACTAAGAATTAATCCATATGATGGTCTTTTATTCAGCAGTACTTAATGTTCATATGAAAAATCCGTACAGATTTTTTTCTGGATAAATCCTTTTGGTAGTTCTTATTTTGTGGCCTTTAATGACGTCCTGCTGTATATTTGCTTGTATTTCTTCACTTTTATAACTGAAGCTTCCTTTTTTAACTGGTTGTTTCAATTCTAACCACAGTGCATTTGGAGGAATTTGTTTTGTATTCTCCTGTTACAGTGTGAATGCACTGGTTTCTTTGGTAGGTTATCTTGAAATAATAGCCCTTTTCCTGAATGGAGTATGTTTAGAATTAGTTCCCAAATGGTTTGTTTTACCCTTTATTGTATATTATCCAAAACTTTTGACGTCTATACAATCGAGAGAGAAACCTATTAGCCCATATTGAGTCCACTTGTCATAATTTTTTTTTTTGAAACTGGTAACAACCATACATATATATATATACACATATATAAAAAGTTGCACCATAACAGGGGAATAAGACTTTACAAAATACCAACCAAGCTTAGGCTATTGCTTCACAGGGATCCTGTCATATCAACTAGTGATTCAGACTCCTCAGCATAACTTTCTTTACACCTAAAATAAAACAAAAAATATACAATTCATCCTTATTTTTAACCTCCAACTCAACAAACAATCCAATTTCAAGTTGATCTATTTATTTTATGACTCGACCCCTTGTGATGTGTCCCTTCCCTGGACCTGCGTGAACGTGGGATGCTTTGTGCATTGGGCTGCCCTTTTTTGTAGAAGCAACTATTAATTTACTACCCCCCCCCCCCCTTTTTTTTTTTTTTTTTAATAGCCGTAGAGATATGGTCTCCGCACACATTACCCTCCCTAGACCCCACTTGTGAGATTACACCAGTTATGTTTTTGTCGTGTAATAACTGGAGTGTTCGCGATAGCTTGCACGCATCTCTACTAATCTGTTACCTCCCACCAACATAGGTATCGAGTCTGTGCACCAAGGCTTGGAGAAATGGGAAAAATCACCTAGTGTTTTCGTCTCCGCTGGGTTTTGAACCTGAGTCTCAATCCGCTTCATTGACCACTAGGCTTCACCCATCTCTTCCTTTTTAAGATTATTTAATTGTTTTTCCCCTTTCTGTTTGACATAATGAGGACGCCTGGATAAATTTGTCATTTAACCTTGTTTATGTAAATGTTACTCTAGAGTTTGGACACACGGATAATTTTGGGAGGTTCTTAAAGGTTAAATGAGACTCAAGTACAAGATTTAGGATAATAACTTCAAACTTGAAGTAGTTTTCAGTGGGATGGTTAAATATTAGATACTAGTTCTCTGATGATGTCCAAGTGCACACACTTCGTTTTCCTTCTTTATGGGATTGGGGCTGTGAGATTAGTTCTGAGGCACAGAACAACCTCTGGAAATTGGTCAACAATAGTTGAGACTTTGCAGAAAGAAGTGGAGAATCAATCACATTGGTATGTTGTTACTCATTGAATCATAATGCTGTTGTTACAGCCTGTCATGAGTACTTATCTTAATTGTAAAGGTCAATAGGTGGTAGTGCTATTTTATGTATCATAGTTTTCCCAAGTTGGCTAGGCAAGACTGGTGTAGATGAGTACCAACTGAAATATAATGGAAATACTTATTTATCCTCATAAAGTCAAAATATGGTTTGCTTTTTCAACTTCTAATGCATCTTTAGAGTTACTGATCTTTGTACTTCTGATAGCTACATTTTCCGCCTAATGACTTGGTGAATGTGCTGTCAGGGTTAGTTTTCACTAAAACATCTCTTATACAAGCTCTTCTGAAACTCCTCTTCCGCACTAAAAGACAAATGCTGCCAGTAATCTTCTTGTGGCTCAGCATCTGTTAAGTTTTATTATTGCGTCTTTTCTTTTAGTATCTCTCATTTTATAGATGTGTTCTATATATTTTTTATTAACTTAGAATAACGAGAGTCTGTGGACATCTTCTGATTTGAAAATTTCACTGATGAAGCACCAAGGGGTGCTAACCCTATAAGACATGATATTAGAAGGATAACAGTAGAAGAAAAGAGATAAATTGATAAAAATCTGGTAAAGTAGCTAATTTCACTGAATCTTAGTGTGTCCTACTTTTTTTTTGAGAATGGTAACATGTTATATAAGTAGCACAAAGGCTGTGCTAGAGCCATCTATAAAGATTTCAAAAGAACAAAAAAGCCATAGTTTTGTTCTTTCCCCTATTACAAGGATCCTATGATATCTGTCAGAGAAGTGTATCCAACATATTTCATGGTTGGTTCATCTGTCAACAAGTATAAATATTGAACACAGATGGACTCTGCCTGTTCAAAGACATTTTACCCAGAAAACATCCTATCTATTTCCATCCAAATAAAGCCCAAACAGATTTGTTGAGAATGTCCTCCATGATTTTCTATTTCTTCAAATGTGACAGCTGCTTGAAGCAAATAGCAGTTCAAGACATCACCAAGACATAACACCTAGTGACCGAATAAGACACAGGACTTCATTTTTTGTTTAATAAGAGGCAGGCTTAAGTGTCCACTCACAGTGGGGAAATGTGATAGCGGTCTTCTATTTTAGCTCACAGAAATTTTGGGTGTGTTTGGACTAGAAAATAACTTGTTTTTGTTATGCTATTGTTCTGTTTTGTTTTATATTTTACGAGTGATTGGATTTGTAATGATTCTGAGTTAATTGGTTTTGTGAAACATGAATGGATTTTTAAAAGATTTACCGCGCAAGAAAATAAAGCAGTTTGACTTCAAGAACTTCCTATCATTTTTTTCCTTTTCCTGTTATTATTACCTGTGAGAGGTGGTTCCATGCTGCTCTCTGATGGAGAAAAAAATTGCATTTTGAGGATCTCCTTGTATTTGCAACAAACTCATGGGGTGCTATGAGTGTCAATGCTATCATATGCAACTAGTAGGTTTATCTATGGTTCATACTTGACTTCAGTTGGACAAAGCTGATCTGAACTTGTTTCTCAACATTACTTCCCTCTTTTTTTCCCTCCTTGAATTTTAGCTGTCTTTATTGTCACACTTTTTGTCCTCCTAAAAGTTTCAAGCAGGAAAGGAAAATGAAAAGTTTTAGTATTTTGCTATTCATTAAAAGGAATGATGACTTGTGCAGGCAATTGTTACCAATCATTTGGTTGTACGAGGCAGCTATCGAAGCCTTACCTTGGTTGTATATGGAAACACCACCGAAGATCTTGGCCAATTCAATATAGATGTTGATTTAGATGGCTCTTTGGCTAATACTGTAAGTGTTGTTGAGGGAGACCTTGAAGACCTCCCACCTGCATTGCGTCCAAATAATCTGTCTACTGAGCAAACATTGTCTTCTTTGAAATCATTATCTTTGAAAAGTATTCCTCTGGCTATTCCTCTCGAGCTCAGGCAGTTATTACAACTTACCCTTAGAATGTTGGAATCACCTAAATTTGGACTCATGAAAGACAAGGTTCTTACTTCCTTATTATCAGTGGCCTCAATCTATGCAACTCCTTTCTTTCCTTCTACAACTACAATGCACGAGCAACTTGGGCTGGATAAGTTGGTTTTTAATCAAGAAGCTCAACTTGCAATTGCTGAAGCCAAAAAAGAGCTTTTGGAGATTCATAATAGCTTTATTTTTCAACCTGGTGACCATTCTGTTGAATTTTCAACTGATGCTATGTTGGTGGAATCTGAGATTGAGATTGCTGCTCCAAAGCAGCTGCTGGACTCCTTAAGCCACTACTTCAAATTTGGTAGTAGTCCTGATGCTGCTTCTCATCGTGAGGTTTCAAAGGTGATTGAATATCTAGCTTGTTTGTTATATCATATCCTCTTTTTAATGTAGCCAGAAGTTTTCTGTTTACTTCATTTTCTAGACGTGTCTACAGTTTTCACGTGTAAATGTTGTCATGTATGATTCTGATTTTGATTTCTCTTTTCAGAGAGAGAACATGGTTCTCTGTTTGACTCTGGCTCTTTTAGTGTCATCTGCAAGAGAAAGCTGCTATCATTTTGTTAACTCAGGTGGCATGGAGCAGCTTGGTTATGCTTTTTCTAGTAGCTTGCTGAACTCTAGTGCTCTCAAATTGCTGCACCTTGGAGTTATTGAACAGGCAACTCGTCATTCAGTTGGCTGCGAAGGTTTCCTTGGGTGGTGGCCTCGTGAGGGTGAAAATATACCTTCTGGTACTAGTGAGAGATACAATCAGTTGTTGAAGTTATTATTATTGCACAATCAGAGGCATGATGTAGCCTCTCTTACCACTTATATACTTCATCGTTTGCGCTTTTATGAAGTTTCCTCCAGATACGAGGTAAATTATTTTGTTAATGCCCTCCTTTATGTCTTGTTGTGCATTTGATAAACATTTTCTCGGAGATGTGAACTTTCTCTCTTTTAATTCTCAATAGTGTTCCATATTGTCTGTCCTGGGAGGTCTTTCTGGCTCTGGTCAGGCTACTACCAGTGCCACATTGGTGGATATACTTGCCAATGCGAAACATCAACTCAAGAACCTTTTGGTCAGTTAAAGTTCCCTTTACATTTGGTGCATCTTGGCTTTCCTGTCGTTACCTGTTTATCCTGGTATTATAATTGCTTTGTCATCCATTTTTGTTGACAAGTATTGGTGCAGAAATTAATAAATTCCTCTGGCCCAATTGAAGATCCTTCTCCGGTGGCGTGTGCAAGTAAATCTTTGGTTCTTGGTGATGGTGGACAATTATCGTATAATTCAACCAGTAACTTGATTACTCGATCAAGTTGTTGCTTTTCTAACAATGACATGGATCAACATTTGCTTTCCCTTCTGAAGGTATATTATAACCAATCTTTAGTAGGCCAGAAGCTTTTTCTTTCCCCTGTCCCCCAACATTTTGGTTGTACTTTTCAGTTACTCAGAAAAGAATTTGGTCCACAAAAAGGGTTTTGACTTCTAGACAACTCGAATGCAACACAAAAATAGAAAAAAGTAGTGTTTCAAAGTTGACTTCCTTAGATCCATTGCTTCATTTTGCCACATGTTCTCACTAGCCAATTACGTAGTGAAAATGTTCGTAAATGGATCTGCTGAAAGACGCAAAAGATGGTTACTTTATGCAATCTTACAGAAAGTAGAACAATTTTTTTAGATGAATCATTTCTTTTGCCTTCCCTGGTCCTGAATGATGATGGTGATAAATATACATAGGCATTAATCCAGGGTCGCTTTGATCTATTTCGCATTAACCCTTCATCCCGAAAGACAGAATGGCTGGTGGTGTGTGATTCTGTTCATTTCAAGTTGTTGTTCTCACTTACACAAAAAGAGATGTTGGTGGTAGTTCTCATACAAATTTGTTCAAACTTTAAACTGGTTGGCAATGTAATATAAGCTCTTTTTTTTCTTTTCACTTACGTTATTGGGAATAAAATAATTGCTCTATATTTGATCATCATGGTATCCATTCATTTTTTTTGTTGATGACTGTGGTGTTCGGGCCAACTGTCGGGTACCTCTACTAATTCCACGGGATACCTGCCACCTCCCACCATCAATAGGTTCCAGGTAACTCTATCCACCAAGGCTAGGACAGATGGGAAGAATCACCTAGTGTGTTTTTGTCTCCACTGAGTTTTGAACCTGAGATCTCAGGGTTCTCGACCACTTCAAACTTGTAAAACAAAGGGTTTTCATTTTCAAAAAAGTGAAGACCTTATAAAAAATCCATTGTTAAATTCCTTACACGAGTTCCCATATTGAAGTCATTCTCAGAGTTATCGTTGGAGCAATTCCTCTGATATTTACTGCTATGGTCACTCTATTGCCTTTGATTTTCCTGATAGTCTTATTCATTGTTCTTCTTGTTGATAAAACTTCGTATTGAAACTAATTTTGTCAAATCTTTTTTGTTCTTTTTTTTCTTGTGAGCAGGAAAGGGGTTTTCTCCCTTTGTCTGCTGCTCTATTGTCATCTTCTGCTCTATGGTCTCACGCAGCCTGCACGATGGACTTGTTTGTGGATATTGTATCGTACTTTGAGGCCATTGTTCTTTCTCTTCTTTCTACTCGCTCAGGTTTGGTTTATATTAATATGATATGTTTGGTTTCCAACTCAGTTCTATGGTAGTGTTACTTGACACTACAAACACTTCGAAGTCTTTCTGTTATATATACTATTTCTGTTTTCAGGGTTGATATTTCTTGGTTGCGACCCTGAAGTTGCCACTATAATAATTCATGCCTTAAGGGGTGCTGATAATTGGAAGAAGGAAGAGTCCATTTCCCTTCGACATGCATCTGTCCTAATATCCAAGGGTTACTTTTGTCATCCACGTGATGTTGCACTGATCATTGAGATGCATTTGAAGGCAGTGAGTTCTGGTTATTGTTGAAAATCCATGTCTTCCTTGTTTCTTTGTTCCTTTGAACTTTGCTGTGTTACATAGACACGAAAGATAGCAACGAACCAAACTTTCTCGTGGCATACTTCTCGTATACGGGCTTGTTTTTTTCCCCTTTTCAATGAGATTCATTACTTGATAAAAACAATTCTCTTCGCAGCTATTTGGTCCTGACCCTCAAACTGTGTTCATAATTTCTCTCTAGTAATCAACTATATTTCTATTTACTCTTGTACCTGTTGCAGATCACTGCCATAGATCGTTTAGTGACATCAAGTCCAGACTCTGAAGATTTGTTGTGGACAGTATGGCAGCTCTGTAGTCTTGCCAGGTAAGAGCTTGTTTTTGTTTCATGCTAAAGGTTTTCAATCTCTAAGCTTTTTAACTAATGCTATTGAGATGTTCTCCAGATCTGATTGTGGACGCCAAGCTTTGTTGGCTCTGGTTCATTTCCCCGAGGTAATATGCTCTCATTCTGCATCGATCTAATGGAAAGTAGAAGCAATTCAAAGCTTCATGTGTTAGCATTACTGGCTAATGCAGTTACTGCCGTCATCCTTTTTGTTTATAGCTTATCATTTACTGATTCAATTTTAAACACTAGCTGCAGAGTTTTCCCTTGTTCCCGATGATATGTATTTGACCATCTCAGGTGTTTAATTTCCATGGTCTGAAATTTCTTTTGTATCATGTAGGCTCTTTCAGCTTTAATTGCGATACTACACTCAGTCAAGGAATTGGATCCAGTTTCCCCAAATAGTGGTACTTCAGAATTCAGTTTGCAGCAATTTCTCCTCAAGAGAATATGGAATTGATGCTACTTTATGCTGAATACATTCAATTTTTGAAGTCTTTGCATAATGTCTATTAACTTCTTGATTTTTAGGAGCTCCACCTTTGAACCTTGCTATCTTTCACTCTACGGCTGAAATTCTTGAGGTCATTGTTTCGGACTCAAGTGCATCTTCTCTGGGGTCTTGGATTGGACATGCTAAAGAACTTCATAGAGTCTTACATTCCTCCTCCCCAGGATCCAGCAAAAAAGATGCTCCTGCGAGGCTTTTGGACTGGATTGATGCTAGTGTGGTGTACCATAGAAGTGGAGCAATTGGTCTTTTACGCTATACTGCTATTTTAGCTTCTGGTGGGGATGCTCACATGGCCTCAACAAGTGTTTTGGCATCTGATGGCATGGATGTTGATAATGTCATTGTGGATTCTTCCTGCACTGATGGTAATATCATAGAGAATATGCTTGGGAAACGCATCACTGAGAAGGATTTTCCTGGTGTTGTTCTTCGTGACTCATCCGTTGTTCAGCTGACGACAGCATTTCGAATTTTGGCATTCATTTCTGATAATTTGGTATGACATTAGTGGTGATTTTTATCATATTACATGTCTCAGTAAAACTCTTGCGTAACATTGTTTGTTGGTGAAGGCTGTCACTGCTGCTCTTTATGATGAAGGTGCTGTCATGGTTATCCATGCAGTTTTGATCAACTGCAGGCTCATGCTTGAGAGGTCCTCAAACATATATGGTCAGTTTCTCCAACCATCATGTTTGGTTGAATGTCAACATTTAGCTATGATCATCATACACAAGAAACTTTTCTTTCCTAACCTTTGACCCCATGTTGGATGTTTAAAGTGTTCATAACATACTATGAATGTGAAATTCTATCATACATTGTATCTGAAAGTAAAAGAAAATAAACGCTCAACCTATTTTCCGACAATGGAACACTAGTCAAACCCCGGTCAAAAGAACCTAGGTCTAAGCAGTGCATAATCTTTTGTTGTAAAATCTTTCATAGCACCACCATTTACACCTTATTACCTATAAAATAAGTTTGTTATGCTTTACAATGAAGCATCAACTTTCCTTAGACAGAGGTTTTTAATGATTTAATCAATTGTAGTATTTGGTGCTTTTTTTGTGTTACTCGGAGTAAGTTCTCTTGTTAATTTTGTCAAAACAGTTAAGATATGGATTTCTTTTGGGGGTGAGAATGGTGTCCGAGTTGGGTTGCGTGCATTTCCATCTTTTGGACTAATGGAAACAAATCCCTCAACATTTTTGCCTTTACTAGGATTTGAACTCTGTAGTATTTAGTGCTTTCTTTATGTTTCTTGGAGTAAGTTCTCTTGTTAATTTTGTCAAGACAGTTAAGATGTGAATTTCTTTTGGGGTGACAATGGTGTCCGAGTCGGGTGGCGTGCATTTCCATTTTTTGGACTAATGGAAACAAATAACTCAACATTTTTGCCTTTACTAAGATTTCTAGTATGCAGTATTTGGTGCTTTCTTTGTGTTTGCTTGGAATAAGTTCTCTTGTTAATTTTGTCAAAACATGTAAGATGTGAATTTCTTTTGAGGTGACAATGGTGTTTGAGTCGGCTTGCATGCATTTCCATTTTTTAGACAAACGGAAAAAAATCACCCAGTTTTTTTCCTTTACTACGATTTGAAGTCTAGTCTACTATGGACCTATGATCCATTCTAGTGGTGGCAAATAGGCGGGTTGGACTGAATTTGGGTCGGTCGAGATGAATAGAGTTGAAGTTACTTGGGCTCAAATGGGTTGGCTTGAAATAGACTAAAATAATCATATTAAGTTTTAATTGTTTTTTCTATTCTTTTATATTTTTTTAGTACCTAAATAATTATTTTTTTCTGGGTACATACAACATAACAAATAAAAAAATGTCTATTTTACATCCAAGGGTGTTCGTAGTGGTCAATGGAGTGGGTTGAACACCACGAGGTCTTAAGTTCAAATTCCAACTAAGACAAAAATACTAGGTGATTTTTTTCCATCTGTTCTAACCTTGGTGTACAGAGTTATTTGGTTCATGTTGTTGGTGGGGTGACATGTATCCCGTGGTATTAGTCGAGGTGTGCGCAACCTGGCCCGAACACCATGGTTATAAAATATATGTATTTTTGAAAATATATTATTACAAGATTACTTATGGATCAATTTTGGCTAGATCTCAGCCCAAAATATTGGTGGATTTGAAGTGAGTTGGACTGAAATAGGCTAAAGCTAAATATGACATGTCACTAATCAACCCAAACTTGGGCAAGTTGGGTGGGTTAAGATTTCATGGGCTAATTTTGCCACCATTAGTCCATTCTAACTTATTGACCACTAAGCCAAACCTTTGGGTGCGGGCGTGCGGCACAAGGACTTTTTTTTTTTGATAAGGTAACTTTGTATTCACACCAAAAAACTCATCAAGTAAAAACTGATGAGGTGGGATTTACAACCCTAAAGGGCATCTTGATAACCAAAAACCCAAAAAAGAACTTTACAATTGTCCTATGAAGTCCACTAGACTTACTACCTCCCCCACCATATCCTGTTTACACAAAAAATACAGCAAACTCAGACTCTTCATCTTGATCTTCTGAATGCTGCTAGCTTGCCCGTCATGGGATCTTTCATTCCTTTCCTTCCAAAGTGTCCACCAGATGCAAGCTGGAATATATTTCCACCAGTCCTCTTTTGATCTTCTTCTTCTGTTCATTCCTTCCCAGTGTTTCAGCATGTCTAAAGAAGTTTTTGGCATTACCCAGCTAACTCCAAGTATACATAAGAACATGTGCCACAGATTTACAGATGTTTTGCAGTGTAGGAATAAGTGGCTGTTAATCTCTGCCTCTTTATCACACATATAACACCTTGAGCAAATTTGTATACCTCTTCTCTGTAACCTTTCGTGCGTTAAACATGCTTTTCTGATCACCAGCCATGAGAAACGTACCTTTTGTGGAATTTTGATCTTCCAGATTAGCTTCCATGGCCACTCCATTCTCATTCTCCGGTCATGATTCATATTCCAGTAGCAGGATTTCACTGTGAAACTCCCTTTGTTGTGCAACTTCCATATTGGACTGTCAGGTCCTTTTGTGACACCTGGGAATGGATTCAGCACCTGCAACAGTCCAGCTACTCTACTTTTCTCCCAGTCATTTAGAGCCCGCCCTTCTGAGAATCAGGTCCCATCTTTGAGGGGTCCATACCTGTGCCACTGTAGCCGTCTGTTGTAGACTTAGAATAAATAGATCTGGGAATAAGGTTTTCAAGTCCCTATCCCCTATCCATATTTCATTCCAAAAATCAGTTTTAACCCTATCTCCAATTTTGAAAGATATATTGGAGGCGAAAGAAGGCCATAGTCTTCTGATAGTTTTCCAAACAGAGCACCCAAAAGCACCTGTTACTTCATCAGTGATCCAATTATTTTGAAGACCATATTTACGTGAGATGAATCTTCTCCATAAAGCCAAGTCTTCAATACTAAACCTCCAAAGCCACTTTTTCAACAAACTAACATTTTGTACTTTCAACTTTTTTATCCCCATACCCCCTTGTATTTTGTTGAGAGTCGCCTCATCCCATTTGACTAGGTTGTACCCAAGCTTCTCTTTGTTCCCCTGCCACAAGAAGACTCTCCTTAGTTTGTTGATTTTTTTCTCTATGTTTCCTGGGATTGGGAATAGGCTCATCATGTAAGTTGGGAGGGCATCCATTTCTGACTTTATGAGGGTTAGTCTACCTCCCATAGATAGGTATTGGCTCTTCCATCTTGTCAGCTTTCTCTCACTTCGTTCCAACACTTCACTCCATACTTCCACCTCTTTATATTTTGCACCAAGAGGCATTCCAAGATATTTAGTTGGTAAGGAATCCATTTTGCATCCTAGGTTCTCAGCAAGTACCTGCATATTGGTAACTTGGTTAACAGGGTACATGCAACTCTCATGCCAGTTAACATGTAAACCTGAGATGCCCTAAAAAATGGTTAGAATGGCCCTTAAGTGCCTGATTTGCATTACTTCAGCTTCACAGAATACCAAGGAGTCTTCTGCATATAACAGATGTGTGATTTCCATAGTATTTCCCCTGTTAGCATTTGCAGGGAAGCCACTTATCCACCCATTCTCACTTGCTCTTCTGATCATAGAATTGAGGCCTTCCATTGCTAAGATAAATAGGAAGGGTGACAATGGATCACCTTGCCTTAAACCTCTTTGTGATTGGAAGAAACCTTCTGGACTACCGTTGATAAGAGAGAATTTCACGGTAGATATACATGTTTTGATCCAGTTTATCCATTTGTTCCCAAAGCCCATGTCTCTCAAAATTTTCAGAAGGAATGACCAATTGACATGGTCATAGGCCTTTTCAATATCAAGTTTACATAGGACTCCAGCTAGATTCTGCTTCACCCTACTGTCCACCAATTCATTGGCCAATAATGCTGCATCCATGATCTGTCTTCCTTTCAAGAATGCCATTTGGTGTTCATTTTCCAATTCTCCTATGACAGTCTTCATTCTTTCTGTAAGGAGCTTGGCTATGATTTTGTATACTCCACCAATCAGACTTATTGGTCTGAAGTCCTTCAATTCTTTTGCTCTATATTTCTTGGGAATTAGTGCTATAAAAGTGGCATTGAAAGATTTCTCAAACATTTCATTCTGATGGAAATTTTGGATTGTCTGCATCAGATCATCTTTCAAGGTTTTTGAAGAAACTCATGGTGTAGCCATCAGTCCCAGGGGCCTTATCCCCATCATATTGTTTGATAATATTTAGCACTTCGTCTTCGGTGAAAGGCCTTTCCAGCCAATCTTGTTCCTCCTGGGAGATTCTTGGACAGTTAACATACTCAAAAGGGGGCCTCCACATCTCAGATTCAGTATAGAGTTTCCTGTAGAACTCAATCATATTAACCTTGATAGCTTCTCGATCTTTAACTTCCTCCCCATTGATTATCAATCTATCAATGTTATTGTATCTTTTGTATGATGTTGCCATTCTCTGGAAAAACCTAGTGTTATTATCCCCTTGTTTTAGCCAGAGAACTCGGGATTTTTGCCTCCATCTAGATTCCTCATTTTTTGCCAAATCCTCCAATTCCACCAGAACTGCTGCCCTTACCAGTAGTTCATCCTCAGATAAAGTTCTAGTGTTTTGTGCTAGATCAATATCAGCTAATTCTTTGAGAAGACTATTTTTCCTGTTCCATAACTCCCCCACACACTGATTTGCTCCAATCTTTGAGTTTTTGCTTCAATATTTTTAGCTTCACACTGAGCTTGTTGTAGTCAGGGCAGCCCTCCACTTCAAATTCGTTCCACCAACTATGGACAAGCCCCTAAAAACCATCAACATTGAGCCACCAGTTCTCAAACTTGAAATATGACTTCCTGTGATCCCAGTCTCCACATTGCAACATAATAGGGCAGTGGTCAGAAGTTACTCTGGGAATGATCAATTGTCTGATATTCTGGAAACCTTCTTCCTAAACCCCAGTTGGGAAAACATTACATAATATTCAAAAAAATAAGAAACAATAACAACAACCAAATAATGCGATAATCGAAACACAAGAAACAACATATAGTAATAGAAATCATAGGATAAGAAACTACAAGCGTGATGCTACTACTACTGATATGAAAGGAGAAACAGGTACGGTGTACCAAACTACCACTAAGCCTATAGCCGTCTACCCTAATTTGTGACTTCCATATCCTCCTATCTAAGGTCATGTCTTCATTCAGCTGAACATCTACCATTTTCTGTCTAAATACCTCCCCCAATATTTCTTTTTCACTTCTCCTTAAACCACCATTAGCCAATATCTCACACACCTACTCATTGGGGTATATGCACAACTTCTCTTCAGATGCTCGAACCATATTAGCCTGCTTCCCGTGTCTTGTCCACCATAGAAGCCACTTCCACTTTGTCCCGAATATCTTTATTCTTAATCTTATCTCTCCTAGTATGCGCACACCTCCACCTTAACATCCTCATATCCGAAACTCCCATCTTTTGAACATGAGAGTTTTTAAGTGTCAAGACTATGCTTCATACAACATAGTCGGCCTATATCGTCTTAAAAATTGCAATTTCACAATCAGTCTTGATAAGGACTCATTGTCTCAAAGAGTGGATTTCATGGAGATCCTAATAGTGATCAAAGGGATGTACAACTCCTTTTGGATTTAATGCTCTACTTTGATGTAAAGAAAGTAGCTATAAAACACATTTCCCGATAAAGCATGTGAAGAATGTCTTGTAGGCTTTAGGACTTCGTTTAAGTGACAAAAGTTGAGCGACTTGTTAGTCAGGTCCCAAGTTCGAGCCCTACACCTTTTGAACAAAGCCTGGTATTTAAGTGGAGAAGGGTAAAGGGGTGGGTCTATTATCCTGAGTTTAGAAATTCGCAATTGGTCCTCTTCTCCTGCGTCCACTTTCATCACTCAACGCTTAGTTGATCTTTCCATGGAACTGGGAGTGGATTCGTACTCCATTATGCCACAAGGAAATGAAAGTGGAACTTGTGGATGCACAGGTTTTCCCAGGATATGGTCCGTGTTTGTTGAAGGGGATGGTGTCCGATAGAGAATTTAGGTCTTTTTTCTTGTCTCAAATGTGACCATTTTTCGTTTTGTCGCGTTTCATCCTCTCACTAGAGCCATTCTTATCTTCTCTGCATCGTTCCAAATTTATCAGACATCCTGAAGGGAACATTAGGAAATATGGATTTTTAATCTGTTCTTGGAGTCCCTCATCATTATGCAGTACGCCAGTGCCACATGAACAGGGACCAAACTTCACATGTCAATTAACACAGTGCTCTGTAGCAAGTAGCAACTACTAGATTGCAGTTCCCCTAGTTCCATTCCACTATGGCCAGTAAGATCCCCTGGAAACAAAGAGAATTAAATTTCAGATTTGTCAGCTCCGCCAACCAAATCACATTAATATGCAAATTATAGGCTGAATAGTAAATTGGCATGCTCTGGAGCTTCTGCTTCTGGCAGATATCTGTCATTTTGACATTAATGCTCTATGGACTTTGTTCTTGGAGAGGCTTTTAGGAAGAGCTAACTTAGGTTTTGTTATGATATTTTACTTTTATTTAGCTGTGGCATCATATCATCAATTCCTTTCTCTATTTTACTTTCTGTTTTTTCCTGACTTCATAAAGTATATGTTGTTCATGACAGTCTTTTCATGTTGTTTCCACTTTCCCTTGAGCAGATTACCTAGTTGATGAGGGTACAGAATGCAATTCAACTTCAGATCTATTACTGGAACGTAATCGCGAACAGACCCTCCTTGATTTGCTAATTCCTTCTCTGGTGTTGTTGATTAATCTGTTGCAGAAGCTAAAGGTTTGTAGTGACTATGAAGAAAGTTCTTGCTGTTATATTTTCAAGTTGCTTCTTTCACTGCCAGTCGTCAAATGCTTGATCTTTGCATTATCTCTCCTTCCTCATTGGAATGTAGAGCAGGTTGACCTTCCAAGATAATTTGCCATATTTATGTCCTGAAACAAGATTCTTCATCTTTTATAGACAACTAATGTGGGCTTATGTTAGCGCAATTAGAATTTAGCTCATGCCCAAACAGAAGTTACAAGATGTTCTCCCTAGTAGTTGCTGTCTATTGTACTGTTAGATCTAATTCAATGAGCTGTCCCTTTTCTTGCACATCTCTGGTTTGGTGGTTACCTTTTAAAATCTCTAGGATCAATCTTTTCCCAAGTTCTGCATTGCACGACATATTCCTGACAGAGGCAAGTTGTTCTCTTAACTCCATTTTACTCCATTTTTAGGAAGCTAAGGAGCAGCACAGGAATACTAAACTAGTAAATGCTCTTCTTCAGTTGCACAGAGAAGTGAGGTAAGGGAAACCTCTTGCAGTTTCGTGTAAATACAGCAATTCTTTTCACCTAGTTTGTCCTCCCTTCTTTATTTAACTATTTTTATTCCTCTGTTGCAGTCCAAAGTTAGCTGCCTGTGCAGCCGATGTATCCTATCCTTACCCCAGTTTTGCACTTGGGTTTCAAGCTGCTTGTGATCTTCTAGTTTCTGCATTAGCCTGTTGGCCAGTTTATGGTTGGACCCCTGGCCTTTTTCATTTCCTCCTAGATAGTCTTCATGCAACTTCGGTTCTGGCGTTGGGTCCCAAGGAAATCTGTAGTCTGCTTTGCATATTGGTATGTGATGTTTTATAACTCGGTCATCCTTCAGCAGCTAGATTGATATTCAGTTTTTCTAGATTTGTCATGTTTGATGCTAGCTGGAATCTGACTATCTCTTCTCTGGATCATATATGTACATTCAAGAATGACTTATTCGCAGAGGAAGGGGTCTGGCTTTGGAAAAATGGAACACCTACATTGAGTGTCCTGAGAACCTTGGCTGTGAGAACACTATTAGGGCCTAAGAAGGAGAAGGAGATTAATTGGTTCTTGCAGACTGGACTACGGGAGAAGCTGCTTGGCCAGTTGAAACCACACTTGGGCAAAATTGGGCAGATTATCCTATGTTGCTCCACCAGTGTAAGTACTTATTCATCATTCCCTAGTTTTCTTCCTATTATCTTCCGATGTTTACGTCTGGTTTTAGGGCTTTTTGGAGAAAATTCTCATTTATCCTTGATTTGCAATTTGTCTGATCTAGTGTTGTAGCACTTTTATGTGGGAGAGGCAGGGGGTAGCCTCCTCTTCTCTCTTCTCTTCTAATCCTTATTTAGTGATATTAGCATATTATCTTATTCCTCAATTTCTACAACTATCTGTTGATGTTCGTCTAGCTATTTTTCTGTTCTTATTTTCAATTCTGCATTTATTGCTCTTCTTTTGAGCCGAGGGTCTACAGGAAACAACCTCTCTACTCCACAAAGGGGTAGGGGTAAGGTCTCCGTACAACAGACCCTCCCTATACCCCACTTGTGGGATTACACTAGGTATGCTGTTTGTTGTTGCAATTTGTCTGATTATTAAGGTGCAATTTATCAGACATTGGTGGTCATCCAAGACATGCTGCGCGTGTTCATTATTCGCATTGCATGTATAGGCGGTGATAATGCTTCAGTACTTCTACAGCCAATGGTTTTGTGGATTGGTGATCGTCTTTCTGAAAAATTGCCACTGTCTGATTTGGATGCTTACAAGGTTATATTTACTTTCCATCTTTACATGTGTCGTGGCAATGATATTGTTTCTGATTTTTTCCTGGTAATTAACTTGAACTTGTTTTCTTATGATTGCTAACTGTTCTCTTTCAGGTCCAGCGACTGCTCTCCTTTCTGTCTCTACTATTAGAGCACCCACATGGAAAGGTGTCTTCATTCACTTATAAATTCAATCTGCTTTACTAGTTTTACATATGTAGTAGTTATTAAGCGTTCACTTAAAAGTTCAATCTGCTACTAAGCAGCTGAATGTTATCTGCTTATCGCATTTTTTGTGCTCAGAGGTTATTCTTGAAGGAGGGTGGCCTTAAGATGCTAATCAAGGCTCTAGAAATGTGTTTAGCTGCTGCTAGCTCGGATGCAAAACAGTTAGCTCAGAAAGGGTTTTCCCTTATTAGTTGGTGTGTGCCTGTATTCAAGTCTATTACACTACTTAGTGAATGCAAAACTCGACAAACCCCGGGAATAGTTGAGAGGTTAGCTAGGGTTACTATGGTTCATCAATCTTGTGTAGCTCTTTTTGGTTGTATTGAGTTTCTATGGTTTTCTACTAATGCTTATGTGTCTGCTGTATTTATTGTGGATTTCCAGACACGTCCCTGAAGATATGACTGCTGAAGAAAATTGCTTGCTTTTGTCTTTGCTCCTTAAATTTTGCAAGGTATTTCCTTTTCGTTTTCTGTTTTCATTTATGGCTTAGGTAGTATTACTCATGGGTGTCTGTGCATCTTATTTATGCTCTATTTGGTATTTGTTTTCTGGAGATCAGTTTAAAAGTTTTTCATTAAGTATCTTGATCAAAAAAGATTTTGGTTAAGCTTCTGAAGTTTTGCAGCATTCAGATTTCTCTGGATTTTGATTTGTAACTTATGTTGCACTGTCTAATATAATGGTACCTTGGCGTTTTCGTCCTCTTGTTTTTTATTGGGCTGGCTAGGCGCCATCAGTTTTACCTTTTATTTCCTTTTGTAATTAGTGCATTATTATATTTGTTCCTTCTTTGGTCCTTTTGAAAAAAAAGAAGCATTTTCGTTCTTTAACTAGTACTCATAGTATCCATTTTTTTGAATGAGATCTTGATTCTCCTATTATGACCCTCTGGGTTTATATTGTGATATACAAGGGTCTTTTTGGTTGACAAAAACTTTCTTATTTTCATTCTCACACAACTCTATTTTTAAACTATCTGCCAACTGTTTTTGGTTTTCATATTTTGCAAAACTTGCTTGTAATGGTTGTGTACATCTCATTTTCTTTATTCCTAAAGGAGGTTGATAGGTAGCTGGGGAACAAAGAAGTACAAACTTTAGTTTTTAGCCTGTTAGATTGAAGATGCAAGTTAGAGCAACAAGTGTTATAGGACGAAGTAGAAAGAAAAAGGGTGCACTATGTTTAACTTAATCCATGGATTAGTTATACCTTATATAAGGTCTTATTTTATCCCTAGAAAAGGGAGGGATCTAATCCAAGGTTTAACAATCCTTGGATAAGACCCCTAAATGACTAAACTTATCCCCCAATCCTTTTCCTAAATTTCTTTTGTAATTTAATGTTTTATTTATTTATATGGAATAGTTGTAAATGTTCTTTTTAATTCTCCAAATTTGTTCAATGTAATTTGATGATTTCACAAACTAATTTTTTTTTTCTCCATGTTTGATTTGCTATATTGGGTTGATTTTTTTCAGGGTTTTTTTTAAATGTAGTTTGTCGATTGACCACTTGAACTATTTTTTATTTTTTTTTATAAAAAAAATAGTTTTAGGTATTTGAACAATTTTAGTAGCCTTAAATCTATGTTAAGTTTAAGGTATATTGACCAACAAAAAAATTAAAAATACACCGTGCTATCAAGGATCTCCGTAGTGGCATATCACACCTCAAAATTAATAATATATATATTTTTAATATATTTTAGTATTTTAACTCGAGTAGTTAAATGAAATAGAAAAATCCTACAAAAATTCAAGGGTATAATTGTAAAGAAGATTTTTGTAGAGTTTTATCCTCAAATAATTCAAGTTAGAAAATAGCAAAAACATGGCGACAAAATTATGCTTCTCCTACCTAGTTAGGAGGCCACAAAAAAATAATATTGTTCGGTAATTATCTATCTTGACCCAATTACATGAAATAGGATATCCATGAAAAAGAATATTTAGACGAAATGGATTGGTGTTGAGAGGCTTAAAGAGAAGTTCTCTATTTTATATAGACTCTCTGTGAACAGAGAAGGTGTGGTCTCTAAAGCTTGGTCGAGTATTCAGTTTAGAAGGAACTTTAGTGATTGGTAAATTGTAGAAATCTGTCAGCCGTTAGCTGCTTTGGAACATTTTTCAAAAAATTACTCACTGGTGTGTCTGGCAAATAGTGAAGGAATTTTACTGTAAGCAGTTGTTTCAAAAAAATTTGAGTAATTGGAAGGAGGCATGGTCTAGGAAGATGAACATGGAAGACTAAAGCACCTTCAGAAATTGCATGTTTTGGATGGATTGCTACAAGAAATGCGTGTCTAACTAGCGGTCGCCCCAACCTGCAGTTTTACCAAATGATACAATCGATGCACATGACGATTTTTAGAGAACAACGAGATTGATCTTCATACTGGGTCGATTGTACATGGAGATGGAGAGATAGACGAGGATGTCACTCACTGAATTGGTGAAGGGTGGATGAAATGGAGGCTCGCATTTGGAGTCTTGTATGAGTAGAAGGTGCCACCTAAACTTAAAGGCTAGGTTCTACAGAATGGTTGTTAGACCAACTATTTTGTGGGGGGCGGAGTGTTGAAGAACTCTAATATTCAGAAGATGAAGGTGACGAAGATGAGGATGTTGCGATGGATGTGTGGGTTTATTAGGAGGGATATGATTAAGAATGAGGATACCCGAGACCCGGTGGTAGTGTCTTTGGTGGGAGACAAGATGCGGGAAGCGAGGTTGAGATGGTTCGGGCATGTGATGTGGAGATGCACAGATGCTCCAGTGTGGAGGTGTGAGAGATTGACTGGGGATGGATTCATGAGACATAGAGGTAGACCGAAGAAGTATTGGGAAGAAGTGATTAGACAGGACATGATGCAGTTGCAGCTTACCGAGGACATGACCTTAGATAGGAAGGTGTGGAGGATGTGAATTAGGGTAGAAGGTTAATAGGTAAGAGTGCGTCCATGCTAGTAGGTAGGAATGCATTATCTTGGTGCCACTTAGTGCTATGCTTGTAGGTTCTTATTCTTTGATTTTGCTGATATCTGTTGTTTTGTGTTTAATTTGATTGTAGTATTATTTGGTTGTAGTACTGTTCTGCTTCTATTTGTTGTTTTGTTACTACCTATTGGCTCTTGTACGATCATTATGTCTTTTTCTAGTCTGTTTTTGTCTTGAGCTGAGGGAAGGGCTGCGTACATTCTATCCTCCCAAGACCTCACTCTATGGGAAATTGGGAATACACTGGGTATGTTGTTGTTGTTGTTGGGATTGGTCTCCATCATATCTTAATTCTGTGGGGAATTTTTTTAGTAATTTGGATTTCAGCCCATGTAAAATATAATTCGGGTTGTTACTGCCTACTGGTGCCCCGAACCTGGGTTAGTATTTTTGTTCAATTTCTAACTAGGTTTAAGATGATATGACTCAACAAATAGTTTTCTTTTATTAAATGTAACTTAACAAGAATATTTCTTTCTTTTTTTGCTCATTTGTGAATCTTCTGACATTACTTCTTTCTGCAAATATATCAGGTCCTACCTGTCGGAAAAGAATTGCTTTCATGCCTGTTAGCATTAAGATTATTTTGGTCATCTGCCAAAGGAAAAGATGCTCTGCTTTCACTTCATCTGCATGCTAAGTCCTCTAGCATCGAGGAGCAGGAATTAGAGAAACAATTTGAAAATGGTCTAAACCGTGATTTCGCTCTTGACTGGAAGGAGCATCCTCCATTGCTATGTTGCTGGGAATCTCTGTTAAGGACACCTGCTTCAAAGGATGATCTACCAACTTATACTGTTCAGGGCATTGGAATATTATCTTCGGGTGCATTATCTTTCTGCATGGACGGTGAAAGGTCTGTTAGTCCATGTTCAATTTTTACATTTTGTATGGTGAGGGACCGCGGGTGTATTGGTTAAGCGTGAGGCTCTGCCTGTTTCTCAGGTGCATGGCAATCGGTCAAGTCCATTCAGATACATGCCTATCATTTTAGATCTTAAATCACATGAAAAGAAGTTGTTTTGAAAGATCAGCAATCTCTTGGATTCCATTCAAAACCTAGAGAAAAATGGGGGATGATAAAAGAATAGAATCTATTTAGTTGATGCCAATTAATTAGGATTAGGTTATAGTCATGTTAGTACATTTACGTAGGTACAATATTTGCTATGAAGTCTTTTGTCTTGTTATAGCTTTATTTGCCATTAGAAAATGTATCTAATGTGGAGAACTCCTAGTGTTAGAGAACTTTTTTCCTGGATGTCGTAGACTGTTTCAAGTTTTAGTTTATATATAGCATTGGACTGAGATGAGTTTAAATGGAGCAACTGGAGAATGATGATTCATATGGCTAACCCTAAGTTGATTGAGCTGTAGTTGTTGATGTTGTATGTTAGGATGGATATAACTTGCTACTTAACTGATGTTACGTGAACCCCTTAAAATTAACTTTCATGTTTATTTATCATCCCTATTTGACTTCCTCTGTTAAATTTTCATTCTATCATTTGGAAAATTCCTGATGCTAGAACATCAAAGCAAGCATCTTGCTTAACTGATCTCTATACATGAAAGAGCAACTAAGTCTGAAATGTGCTTTATCTGAGTAGGGAGATATTGCTGTATAGATCTAAGAAGTTAGTACTGAGACAGTCATATATAACTTAAGACGTAAAACAGAATTGAATAGGTCTGGCAACTTTTTTTGTTTGGGTATTGTTCTTGTACTATACATGAAGTTAATACCACTTATGTATATGCAGTTCCTTGTGCTATTAACAACTGAAAGACATGATAGTCTTCAGATGTGCATTTATTAATATGGGGTCGGGCTTATGAGAGTTGTGATTGGATATATTCATGTCCTTCATGTTGTTATCTATAAGCAATTTCTGCATGCTAAACATTCTTTTCTACTTTCTATAGCCTGATTTTTATCCTATTTGGATGAATGTTAGTCAAAATCAGCACCGTGACCTGTAAAGCTTTACATGAGAAGGCATTGCTAACTAACTTTGCTAACTAACTTCTCTTGTAATTTGATGTGCACGTTGTTCTTAAACTGCTTTTAATTCTTCAGTGTGAACACGGAGAGAGTTGCTGCAATCAAGTACTTCTTCGGGCTTGAAAATGACAATGTTGCCATGGACGGGCTTGTTGAAGAGAGCATTGAATCTGTAGAGGAACTTGTTAATTTGTTGAAGGCAAGTGACAGTTCCTTCTTGCCTGTATTGGACAAGATTTCTTTGGACCAGGTATACCTCTAATTTTCCTGTTCTTGGTTCGTTCTCATTGTTGCTTCAAAAAATGTATGTAATTGGATTTTTATTGGACAGATTAAGGAGTCAGCAAGATCATTAATGCTTCTTCTGCATAAACCTACTGGCACAGTTAAGGCAGATGATATAATGAGCAATATTCATTTTCCTTCACCTACTGGTACCCCTTATTCCTCAAAGATTCACACCATCGTAGATAGTGGTACTGAAAGGATTGAGGATTATGATTTAAATGAATTTGGAGACAAGTTTTCATGGGAGTGCCCTGAAAATTTGCGTGATAGTTTGACACAGACAAGTCTTACTAATAAAAGGAAGATCTCCTCAATGGAAGGGTCAAATAGGCGCTCCAGGGGAGATAGTGCCTCAACTGAGAATGCCATACCGGGTGCATTCCCATGGGGATCTGTACCTACCATTGTTCCTTCAGGTCCTACTCGTAGGGACACTTTCCGCCAGCGCAAGCCTAACACGAGCAGGCCTCCTTCTATGCATGTGGATGACTACGTTGCAAGGGAAAGAAGTGCAGATGGATCTAATAATCCTAATGTAATAGCAGTCCCACGAATAGGATCTACTAGTGGGAGACCACCGTCTATTCACGTGGATGAATTCATGGCTCGGCAAAGAGAACGCCAAAATCCTCCGGGGATCTTGGTTACTGATTCAGCTGCTGCACAAGAGAAAGCAGCAATACCTGAAAACAAAACAGATGCGGAGAAGTCAAGTAAATCTCATCCCCTGAAGTCTGATCCCGATGATGATCTCCAGGGAATTGATATTGTATTTGATGCAGAGGAATCTGAACCTGATGATAAACTGCCTTTTCCTCAGCCGGATGATAATCTACACCAGCCTGCACCTGTAGTTGTTGAACAAAACTCTCCTCGGTCAATCGTTGAAGAGACGGAAAGTGAGGTGAATGAAACTAGTCAGTTCTCCCAGCGGGGTACACCTGTGGCCTCAAATGCTGATGAAAATGCCCAAAGCGAATTTTCTTCTAGGATGTCGGTTTCTCGTCCTGATCTGCCGTTGGCTCGAGAACCTAGTATATCTTCGGACAGGAAATTCAATGATCAGTACGAGGACATGAAAAATTTCCCACCTAAAACCTCCATTGTGTTTGCTTCGCCTGCAGCAGCAGTTAGTTCTGGTGTAGGTGCTTCTGCATTTACAAAGGCTTCTTCATCATCTGTACAGGCAGCTGTTGATTCTCGAATGGCACCCAACTTCTATTCTAGACCTACTGGTCAGCAAAGTGGAGCTACTCCCCCAAACATTGGTTCCCAGGGATATTTTGACCCGAAAATGCAGCCACCATTACCACCAACTCCGCCTCCTGTGACAATGTCATCCTTATCTCAGAATGCTGATCGCATTGTGAGCCAATCTTCTCCATTTGTTAGCTCTATGATAGATGCCCAACCTCATTTACCACCAGGCTTCCATGTGAGAAGATGCAATCTTTGTGTTCTATTTTCAGTTATTATTATTATTATTATTATTATTTGTTGGCTTAAGATGGTGGTTTCCTTTGTAATAGGTTCAAGCTGAGTATTTATCAGCTGGTGCTTCAGCCCCTGTGACTTCCAGTCCTTTGCCAGATTCAAAGTTTGGTCGGACTTCACTTTCTTCACCTGGAGGATCTGTTAGGCCTCTTCCACCACTTCCTCCAACGCCGCCCCCATATACAATTAGCCTTTCTAATTTATCGTCATTAAAGAATCTAACTTCCCAGACTCCAGTTTATAATCAAAGTGTTGGAACTAATGAGCTTCAGCAGACCTCCCATGCACATTCAAGTGATGTTAGACCAGGTAATGTTTCAGCATCTGGTCCCATTCTAACAACTTATCCTCCACCTCCATTAGCACCACCCTTGCTATTCAATAGACATGGATCAGTGCCTGTTAGTTTTTATGGAAGCAGTTCAGCTCCATATCACAATGAAAAGCTCCCTAGCATCTCACAGCATCTTCCTGCCATTCACTCTATACCATCCGTCACCCAGCTGCAGCCACTCCAGCCCCCTCAACTTCCTCGTCCTCCACAACATATTAGGCCAATTGTTCCAGCTTCACCCCAGTCAGAGCAAAGTGTTCCTTTGCTACAAAGCCCCATGCACATGCAAATGCAATCACCACAGATGTTGCATCAACCTCAAGTGTCTCCAGCTCATGTGTACTACCAGACCCAACAGCAGGAGAATTCGTTACAACAGCAACAAATAGAACATTCTCTTTCTCAAGTACCACAGCAGCAAGGTGATATTGTCACCCAGCAACAAGATTCTGGGATGTCATTACAAGATTTTTTTAGATCTCCACAAGCTATTCAGGTACCTAACACTGACTTGCGTGTCACATTGCATTTGTGGCATCCAACTCCCGGTAGTTGATGTTATTAGGAGACGGCAAATCATGGAACACTAGAAATAGTTACAGAAGTCCATCAACTAGTTGGATCAACTATGGTGTCTTTATTTTAGTAATTGTGTCAAATTATTAAGTATAGAGTATTAGTTGTATCAGATTGTTATCTAGTTGATTTTGAATTACCCATCCTTGCAGTCTCTCTTGAGTGACCGTGACAAACTCTGCCAGCTATTAGAACAACATCCAAAGTTGATGCAGATGCTTCAGGTATGATTGACATCTGCTTATTATGCAGTTAAACACATTCATCTGTTATTTCTTTTGGCCCACCGCTGTGCACTTCACAATTGAACGTTATTACAATTTCATATTGCTATGCTGAACATAGCCCCCCCCTATGTTCTAGACCTTTTTTTCCGTTGTTTCTTTTAAATTTTCTTTTTTTATTTTATGACAATTTTTTGATTTCAATATTGTCACCCAATTTACCTTGGGTAGTGAATTGTTTGTCTCCTCCCTTTATTTATATTTTGTTTCTCATGGGTAATGGGTCGATGTGTGGAAAGTTTCTAATAATGCTAATGATTTGGCAGGAGAGATTGGGCCATCTCTAAGTGGGATACCAGTGGAATCATCGCTACTATCTGGCTTCTTGTCTTTATGCCTATAGAATCTGTATAAAGAAGTTTTGGAGAAAGAGTGTTCACCCTCTTGTACAGAAAATGTTGTATTAATGGCACAATCAATGTTTATAAACCTTTTATGTCATTGTACATTATATTTAGTTTGTTAGCTTGAGATCTTCTTATCATTGGATGTGTACAAGTAAATTTTGTTGCAGCTAGCGTAGATTATTCTCCCTTGTGGTTTGATGGCATCACGTACATAGTTCTTTTTCTTCCATTTTGCCCTATTTTCCCCAAATCAGAATGGATTCCGGTCTCTTCTGATACAGTCTCTTTTATGTGATTTAAGTCTGCTTGCTCTTTTTGATATGCATTTATTATAGTTTCTCTAATCAGCCTATGGTATGTTGGAGTTTGAGCGATTTTGAACAAATAAATTTCTCTTTCTTTATCTTAGCTTTCATCGTAGCAATTCTGCAGAAAGAGAATAGAACATGCACTTTTTGCATGGGAAATAAGAGACGACATTTACTATGATGCAATATATAGTATTAGAAGCTCTTCATTCTTCTCTCCTTATTGATCAAGAGTACAATGCATGAAATTTATAACTTGTTTATTACATATAGGAAGCTCATGCTTCTCTTATTACAACTACAATTAATCAGGCATACTGAGTACTTTGTTTCTTGACGAGTTAATTAGCCTCTAAGCTTTCTTAAACATGACCTTAAATGGGACATCACTCAAAGCCAAACGTCTAACTCCATCCTGAATGAATATGCCAATTTCTTTACAAATGACTTTGCAGAAATCACATACTGTAGGACAATATAGCAGCTTATAATCGCGATCGAATTTCTCAATCTTGAACCAATTACTTATAGTTTCCCTACCAGGATTTCCTTGATTTCCACCAAGCGTAATAAAGTATTGCCCTGTTGTTTCATCAAAGTCATCTAGCTTCCATTGTGTTGTCTGAACACAAATAGAATTTGCTGAAAATATGATGTTTAAATCAGTCGATTCGCGAATCACGCCTTTCTTTGGATTAACGGGTGTGAATGTCAATGGGAGGCCTTGATCAATCTCCTGATGTTCTTGAACAACAGCATCAAGTGGACATATTTTATCGCCAATACTGTCCATGGTGAGTCCACCACCTCTGCCACGTACCACCGGTAAGATGTAGTAATCGACGCCTGTACGGAGTATCTTTCCGTCAATGTCCACTACTTCCGGTGGGGTTTGGCTGCTGAGGAGAGGAAAGAGTTAGAAGAGATGGCTAAGATGAGGAAGGGAAGGAAAAGTTGGTTGGTCTTCATTTTGAGGTTTGTTCTTTGGTATATGGAGTTAATGTAATAATGTTTGTGAATGGATTGAAGGTTTTGTTGGGGTTTTATAGGTGTGGGAATTCAACAAGTGCACATGGCCATGGGATCAAAATATTGAAAGACATTTTTTCTTCTTTGTGTTGTGTTTGACTTTCACATAATCCCAAAATTTCTAATTTTAGATCAATATAACTTACTATTCTTTGACAAATTGATAAGATACTGAGAAAATGATGAGCATGTACTTTGTTTTACGGCACGTTATGGCAACTACTTTTTTCCTCTTCCTCTAGCTTCATTTTACTTATAATATATCTATATATACTCGTTTCACGGCACGTGCGTTGCACGTGTGTATCATATCATACAGTATACGATGTTGTAAAATAGAATTAATATTACTAAATTAAAGCTTTTTAGTAAATAATTATAATTGAAAGCATATTGGAAAAGTGCTTTTAAATGATTAATACATATTTTCATAGAGTTAATTTTTTTTAGACAAAAATGACCAGATATCACTGAAACATTTCAAAATGCATTCAAAAAATTTAAATATGGGGAGAAAGTGATATTTCTTAATTAGTATTTTTCTTTACTTTGCTCAATTTGATAAACAAACTTAACCAACAAAACAAAAGAATAATATCAAGATAAAAAAATGGTCAGCAATAACTTTTCCTCTTGAGGTTATGACTGTAAATAATGGACACCATTTAAGTACAATTATTCTCTTAGATATTAATACTTGAAATTTAATATGTGCTTGACACTAAGAATGATTATCATAAATATTTTAATATTTTATCTTTAAACGTGATATATCTTTTAAAAAATATTATTATTTAATTAATATTTGAGTAACGCTATGATATAGATGTAATTTTACGGAAAAAAAGTCCTTGCTCATCGGAAAAGACATAACCCTTTTAAAAATACACAACTCATCGGATAAGGCACAACCCTTTGGTAAAGTCACAACCCTTTGAAAAAATCACAATCCTTTGGAAAAGTCACAACTAATCGGAAATGTCACAACCCGTCGAAAAAGTCACAACCCTTCGAAAAAATTACAACTCATCGCAAAAGTCACAATCCATTAATGTGAAAAGGTATCAACTTTTAATATAACATAGTTAAATAAATAAAATAAATTAAGTATTTTAAATTGGGGGTATTATAATAATTCAACATTCATGTTTGGGAGTTCATGCTTTTTAAAGTAGTATAGATAGATATATATATATATTTATATATGGATTATTTTTTTGTCCAAGTTTCAACATTCAAAAGGTCAAACTTAATCAGGTCAACATTATTTATTGGAGTTACATGTTGGCCCCCTAGTTCTGCTACAATTCTACTTATTGACAATTTATTATTGAGAATTGAGATTAGATCATGCATTAGCTAAGCATGAAAATTAAATAATGTGGATACTCTGGATAAGATGATGTGGATGCACCTCACATGAAGGTGTCAAAGAAAATCTCTTGAAGTATCAATCAAAGAGAAGAAAATGGAAGTTTCTTACTTGTACTGCGGACTAGGGACTGCGGTAGACTAATTTTTGAAAAAACAAACACAACGAAAAAAGTAAAAAATAGAAGAGAAAGAAAGAACAATGATCAGAATCTCCTCTCTGGCAAGATATAGCAGTTTTGTTTTCTTATAACAGTGGTGTCTCAGTCAATTTGTGCGTGCCTCGATTAATTCTAGAGTTACTTACCACCTCCCACTAACACTAGTATCGAGTAAGTCCGTCCACCAAAGTTTGGACATGTCTTGGACATTTGGGGTTGAGTTAGACCTATGTGTCATATCTTTAAATAGTATAAGAGCCAGGTCACTTATTGGGCTCCAATTGATCTTGGGTGTGAAGGGGTTATTAGAGTGGGTTAGAGTTCCACCTCAGTTAGGGCATTCTTATATGGATTTAGGCAATTCTCACCTCAAAAGCTAGCTTCTAGAGTTGAGTTACACCCAAGTGTCATATCTTTACGGATAGAAATCACCTACTGATTGTAGTAGTGTTGTCATCAATAATGCCAGAAATACATTGATTGAGTGAAGGAATAGGGTGGAGAAGAAGAGAACATAAAAATAGAACTTACTTCTCCTGAGGATACTAATCAAAATAAGCAATACGCAAACGAAAATTATAACAACACAAGTGCAACGAATGCATTTGCACATTGCCAAAGATAATTAACCGAGGAACACTTCCTGCATTGTGTTTATCTACCACAAATTAAACAATGCCTCCCATAGTTAAGAGAACTCGTACCGGAACCTTTTCTTGAAGCTTTGTGTCCTTTGTCAT
Organism: Solanum etuberosum; assembly: GCA_029582245.1. Lineage (NCBI taxonomy): Eukaryota > Viridiplantae > Streptophyta > Magnoliopsida > Solanales > Solanaceae > Solanum > Solanum etuberosum. Next base: position 14,000 of record JAJONR010006179.1, on the reverse strand, counting down.
AATCAAACCAGAATCAAGGGCAGAGAATTGTATCACTACCAAAAGACTACAATTCTGCAGGATTAGTAAAAAGTTTTGATTGCTTTAGAATTGTATCTAATACCCTGTAAATACCATCATAGACATGTTGTCTGGAAGGTTCGGCCATAAATTCATGAAGAATTCCATTAATTTCGATCCAACTACAGCCAGGTTTTTTCTTGATTCTTTGATCTCTCATCATCTTCACAGTCCTGGAAGCATCTTCCAACATATTACCAGAGTTATACAAATTCCATAGTAGTACATACACCCCGTCATCGTGAGGTTCTAGCTCAAGTGCTTTCCCGGCAGCCATTTCAGCTAATTCCAAATTTCTATTCATGACAGAAGCACTCAGAAGTGATCTCCATATGACAGCATCTGGTTTCATAGGCATTTGTTGAATTAACCGCACTGCTTCATCCAAATGACCAGCACGACCAAGGAGGTCCACCAGACATCCATAATGTTCTATCTTAGTTGCACAACTAACGTCATTCTTCAGCCTGTTGAATAATTCCTTCCCCTCGTTAACTAATCCAGCATGGCTACAAGCAGATAGAACTGAGAGGTAAGTAATCTCATTTGCAGTCACCCCAGATTCCAACATCTCATCAAAAAACTCGAGGGCATTTCTTCCTCTACTGTGAAGTGCCAAACCTAAAATCATACTAGTCCATGAGAAAGCATCCTTCTTTATCATTCCCCTAAAAATCATCATAGCAAAATCAAGATTCCCACTTTTAGCGTACATATCAATCAGGGCATTATTTACACCAACATCCATAGCAAAACCAGCTACCTTGTTTACATATCCATGAATACAGCTCCCGAAATCCAGAGCTCCAATATCAGCACAACCAGAGAGCACAGCAACTATTGTGATTGAGGTCGGGTTATCATCACCTTCTTTCCTCATTCTCTTAAACAGTTCCAATGGCCAAACCGGTTCTTTACCACGTACGCATCCCACAATCATCACAGTCCAAGAGATGGCATTCCTGTAGGACATTTCCTCAAACAACTTCCAAGCAGACTCAATTTCCCCGGAAACTACAAACCCATTGAGCAAACTAGTCCAAGTAGCTACATCCTTAACATGCATACTATCAAATACACGTCGAGCCAACAAGATTCTCTGCGTGCGGCTATACATATCGATCAGAGCATTACCCACAATGGGTTCAGGTCGATTAAGAAATTTATAGACCATAGCGTGCACCGTTTTGCCATTACTCAGGTCTTGCGTGCGAGCACAAGCTGAGAGAGATGCAACTATGGAATGGGAATCAGGTTTTAGAGAAGTTGAAACCAGTAAGCGGGTGAACAGAGAAAAGGCTTTAGTGGGTTGTTGTAATTGCAAATGCAGAGACAGAAGACAAGTCCAGGACACAATATCTGGTTGGGGAATTTGATCGAACACCTTGTAGGCAGCAAATGGTTTATTCAATTTTGCATATATGTTAAGCAATTTGCAGGCAAAAGATTGATGAGATTGGGTTAAGATACCCAATGTGATGGATTGAGCATGAATTTGCTTGATCAAATTCTCATGGCTTATACATTTGTCTAGTAGTCGTTTCAAAGTTGTAGCGTTTACTGCCAGTTTCTCACTGTTCTGGATCATCAAATTACCAACACTTCAACACTATGTCCGTTCACTCACAGTTGCTACTTACTAAGCAGAATATTGAGAGTAATAAGCTTTCGACAATCAGAGTTCCCTTCAATTACTAGAGTTGTCCAGTTATTTCGGGAAAAAGAAAGTGACAATGCTCTCTTCACAAAGTGTGGGTATCTCTACTATAAAAATTCCAAAAATGTATAGATCATCGTTATCATCATATTATATTAAAAATTAGGAACATTTATATCCCCTTAATCTTGCCCGCAGATTTCATTTAGACATTCAAACGAAGGCTTGTTCCAATTTAGCATGTGAAGATAAAATCCTAGGTCTGCTTTACTCTTTCATGTAAGATGGAATTGTATAAAGCTAAGTATGCTTGAAGGTTGAACTGTAAATGTAACCATCATTAATCCAGTCAGTTCTGTTCCAAAAACTTTGGAACAAAATAAAAACAGCACACATATAACTATGCTTGACAAAGCAAATTTTGAATGGTATAACTATGCTTGACTGACAAAGCAAATTTTGAATGGTATAACTATGCTTGACTGACAAAGCAAATTTTGAATGGTATAATTGCCAAACATCTTCCCCTGGCGATGCTAAATTTTTTATTTACTGGAATTCATCACCTGAAATGTGCAAATAAAGAAGGAGTAGTTTTTTTTTATTCAAAATGCATATAGGAAACGACGTCTATTACAATATTTAACTATGGCCTCAATCTCCCAGAAATAACAAATTAAAGTCATGTTTGAAGATAGTGAAGGGCAGAAAGCCACGTCTATTACAATATTTCTTCTTCTCCTTCTGCTTCTTCCTCTCCTCCTTCTCCTGCCGCTGCTTCTTCTCCTCCTTCTCCTGCTGCTGCATCTTCTCCTGATGATGATTCTCCAGATGAACTTTCTTCTTGAAAGGGAATACCTGGACCAAGTTATATACAAAATTTGAGAAGAATTAGAAATGATTTAGACTTGTTTCAAGTAAAAAATCAGACCTACAAATTAGAAAGCGCCATCGAAGTCAAACAAAGAAGGCACGCAATGTCTCTGTGAAAATGTCCATTGGCTCAGTTGACATGTTTTAACTTTTAAATATAAATTTGAAAAGAATAGCTAATCCTGACCTTAAGTCTCATTTAGGACATCACAAGAACTAAAATACAAAATTCAACGGAAACAAACTGGTACCTTCGATGATAAATCTTCTGATGTCGTTCAAATTTGCAGCAATATGCGCCTGATCATCAGTTGCTATATTATTGGAGGGTGTGTAATGGGCACCAGCTAACGTTGGATGGAAGCAATACATTGGAAAATTAACTCCGTGCAACACTGCAGTATGTTCGTACACATTGATATTAGTATCATACTCGTATAGATCATAATACAGTGTCAGGGGACGTTGTACCAGAAAAGACACTTGCTTGTTGTTGATCCATACTGGAAAGCCATTAATAGTGCCTTCCGGACCTAAAATAAAGTTGCCGAAATTGTGGGAAACCCTCCAACGTCTGCTTGCACTCTCATAAGTAGCAATGACTATGTTCATTCTGAAAATGCATACAAGGGTAAGTAAACCTTGCGCCTTCCCTAGCCATATACTCTGACCACTCAAAATTTTACCATAGCTGAGATCATAATCATCAAGAAACTCAGGATGGTCAATTAGTATAGCCTCTTCTCTTTTCGTATCAAAAGCTAGAACACTACCATCCTTTCTGAGGCAATACAGAGAATCGCGCCAATAAACAGGTCGACTACCAAAAGGTAAAGATTGGACAGTATTGGTTCTCAGTTGGATTTCTCGCCACAAGCCAGGTTGTTCTGATGAAAGTAGGTGAAATTTGTATAACAAGTTGGAATTTTCAACCAGGCTACTGATTGTTACCAATTTGTATTGATCTGACTTCGGGTAATCAACCGCTAGACCTATTTTTTCTAAATCATTTGTAGAAGACTTTGGGTATGGTATCAATTGGTGCTCTCCAGTCACGGGATTGAAAACACAGTAACGCATAACTCGTTCAAAGTCAATGAGAATGAGACCATTACATGAGGCCAGAATCTCAATTTCATCGGGTAAAGTCGACAGATATTGAGTGATTGGGTTTAAAGAGATTTTGTCGAATCTTTTTCGTGCTGACCCATCATATACTGTATAGATGAGTTGTGTAGAAGTGTCTTTATGACGTTGAAACAAAGTTTGGGCAAAGTCAGAATGAGAAATCATACGTTTAATACTCTGGGAAAGAAGTTTACATTGAACAACAAATTTCAAGGGCAAGCGGGAGATGATTTCCCCAAGGACATCTACCTTAAATTCCATATCATGATTCGCCATTTTCTTCTCCTCAATTATGTTTGTTACGTTGGAATTTTGTTTAAATAAAGAGTCCTATTTATATCCAACGTCTACTGTTACTTTTACTAAAGGGTGTGTCTTTTAGACGAAAAGGTGTATTTTAAATGAAAGGGTGTGTTGTTTCGTTCTTTTATGAAAGGATGTGTCGTTTCATTCAATTTGGTTACCAACGATTGTTTTCTGAATCCAACTGCAACGTAACTTTTACAGTGAACGAGAATATCCTGTACAACCGTTTACAAAAACTTTTTTCTTCTCGGAACTTGTGTTCCAAAAAGATCAAGTTTAAATTAAAACGCATTTAACAACAGAACTTCTGTTGAATAAATTGATAGGAGAAAATTAGAGTTAGATGAGCGTGGAGTGATTAGAGTTGAATCACTTGAACTAAAAAAATCACATAGAAATGGTTTCAAATGAGAAAGGATCTTTCGCGGTTGGTTAATTTGTTAGAGTTAGTTAGAATCAATAATGGAATTTGAATTCAAATGGTATGTATACTAATAAAATGGTTGTATTCAAGTATTTACATTCATGAATGAAGCGTATTACAACTTCCTATTCTACTTCTTCTTCACCGATCCCTGCAACTGAACAACAAGCCAATCCGATGATTTGTTCCCTGTAGAAGAAATTCGGATATGACCCAATGATGACCGGGTGAGGAAGAAAGCTGACTGTTACTGTAAATGAATTTCAGGTTCAAATTATCCTATGATACTCAGTTCGCAGTTACCTCAGGGAATACTAATAACTTGACATTAGAGTTTTATTGCTTGTTATCAATAGAATCGTATTTTGGAGAGTAGTTAATCTTTGATTAAGAGTTATCTTCGGAGGATGGACCACAGAAATAATATGTTAAGGCCTAGAATGTAAGACTGACCTAATAAGAAACTAGAAAGGTTGATTTCTTGTTATTGACCATTTGCCCAGATATTTGTTCATATGTATCTAATTCTTAGTCATCGTAGTGATAGAGAGGGGGTTTCCTGAAGAGAAAAGAATAGTATTATCCGCAAAAGTGAGATGAGTAATAAGAGGGCTACCGCTATCCATAGAATAAGGAATTAAGTTGTCCCGAGGAAATTTACCCATTAGTTTAGATAACAGCTCTGCTCCAATAACAAATAGGGAGGGAGACAAGGGGTCACCTTGCATAAGACCCCTTGTTGATTTAAAGAATCCATGTCTGACTCCATTAATAATAATGTCATACCAATTATTAGAGATCAATCTAGCAATCATATCAATCCAGAGAGCTCAGAGAAGCCCAGGTGCTTCATATCTAAGCATGCCTTAGCCATATCTAATTAGAATACCACATAATCTCTGTTCAGGTTGTGAACTAATTACTGAGTAAGCGACATTATCAGAAATAGATCTACTTTTGAAAAAACGAACCGGATTAGGGGAAATAATCTTGTTCATTATCTTGGAGAGCCTATTATTAAGCAATTTGGAAATGATCTGAGAAATAAAGTTACTTAACTAGTAGTCCTGAAATCAGGAGGGTATCTCATTCTGAATAAAATACCCTTTCTTTTCTTTCTTATTTTAAATTCAGCCAATTTACGTCATATGTATATGCATCTAGTTATAAGCTGAAAGTTGCGGATTCATATTGAATTGCAATGTCTGCATAAGCACAATGGTGGTATGCCTGAAGATGGATTGAGTAACTGTAATTCTATAGTTCTTGACCATTTCAAAAGTGCAGTAAGACTGTAAGTCTCATATTTCTATTTGTAAGAAGATGATTCGTCAAACATATTCCCCTGGCGATGCTAAAATCTTTCATTTATATGAATGCATCACTTAAAATGTGCAGCAGTTGCGAGAAAAAGAAAAGAAGGCAGACAGCCATGTCTATTACAATATTTCTTCTTCTCCTCCTGTTGCTGCTTCTCCTCTTCCTCCTACTTCTTCTTCTTCTCCTCCTCCCCCTCCCGCTACTTCTTCTTCTTCTTCTTCTTCTTCACCTCCTCCACCTTCTCCGACTGCTGCTGCTTCGTCTTCTTCTCCTCCTTCTGCTTCTGATGATGATGATGATTCTCCAGATAACTTTCTACTTGGATGGAAATACCTGGACAAAGTTATATACAAAATTTGAGAAGATTTAGAAATGATTTAGACTTGTCTCAAGTAAAAATGCAGACCTTCAAATTAGAAAACGCCACTGAAGTCAAACAAAGAAGGCACACAATATATCTATGAAAATGTCGATTGGCTCAGTTGAGATGTTTTAATCATAGCATTTGAAAGGAATCGCTAATCCTGACCTTAAGTCTCATTTAGGACATCACAAGAACTAAAATTCAAAGTTGAACTTAAACTAACTGGTAACTTTGATAATAAATCTTCTGATGTCATCCAAATTTGCAGCAATATGCGCCTGATCAGCAGGCGTTACATCATTGGAGGGCGTGTTATGGACAGAAGCTAACGTTGGATGGAAGTTATACATGGGATAATTAACTGTGTGCAACACTGCAGCATTTTCATACATATTGATATTAGTTTCATACTCGTAGAGATCATGATACCGTGTCAAAGGAGGTCGTACCAGAAAAGACACTTGCTTGCTGTCAATCCAGACTGGAAAGCCATTAAGAAATATAAAATGAAGTGTCCCAAAGTCCTCCAACGGCTTCTTGCACTGTCATAAGCAGCAATGACTATGTACATTCTGAAAGTGCATACAAGGGTAAGTAAACCTGGCGCCCTCCCTAGCCATATATCCTGATCACCAGACAAAATTTTACCATAGCTGAGGCCTGAGATCATAAAGATCAAAAACTCAGGACGGTCAATTGGTATAGCCTCTTCTCTGTTCGCATCAAAAGCTAGAACACTACCATCCATTCTGAGCCAATAGGGAGGATCACGCCAATAAACAGGTGGATTACCGAAGCATAAAGATGTGAAAGTAGTGGTTCTCAGTTGGATTTCCCACCACAAGCCAGATTGCTCTGATGAAAGTATGTGAAAATTGTAGAATAAGTTGGAATTTTCAACCAGGTTACTGATGATTACCAATTTGTTTTACATACTCAGTATATTAACACTTATTTCTATTTCGACCTATTTGATACATGTAAAATGCACCAGCACATGTTTGGTTCCCCATCTTTTCTCCGTAAGTGCACAGATTCAGAATAGAATTGCTTGGTCTTTTTCCACTTTTATATTCAACTTCTTCACAGGAGGAAATGCAGCCAATTTAGAACATATGTATATGCTGCAAGTTGCAGATTTATATTCAATTGCTATGTCTGCATAAGCAAAAAGGAGGAGAAGAAGAAGAAGGAGGAGGAGGAGGAGGAGGAGAAGAAGCAGAAGGAGGAGGAGGAGGAGGAGGAGGAGGAGGAGGAGGGGGAGGGGGAGGGGGAGGAGGAGGGGGAGCAGTAGCAGTGGCAGGAGGAGGAGGAGGAGAAGAAGAAGAAGAAGAAGTAGCAGTGGCAGGAGGAGGAGGAGAAGAAAAAATATTGTAATAGACGTGGCGTTCTGCCCTTCACTATCTTCAAGCATGACTCAACTTGGTTTCCTATATGCATAGTTAAATATTGTAATAAACGTGGTTTCCTATATGCATTTTGAATAAAAACTTCTTCTTTCTTTTTTTTGCACATTTCAATTGATGAAGTCCAATAAATGAAATATTTTAACATAACCAGGGATATTTGTCGAACTTTCCTTTCAAAATTTGCTTTGTCAATCAAGCATTGTCATATGTGCTGTTTTTATTTTGTTCCAAACAGAACTGACTGGATTTATGTTAGTTACGAACAAGCACTGCACTCTAGGGAGAGAAAATTAAGGTTAACCATTTTCTCAACAATGTCTTTGTTAATCAAGCATCGATGCTTATTATTATCATAATAATTAACGGTTAGTATATTCTCTGTCTCTCTCCATCTAACTTTACTTGTCCAAATTGACCTGAAATACCTTTTAAAAAATAATAATAATAGAAGGATAATTTTAGTATATATATATTATCCCTATAAATTATAAGTCATCTAAATATTAAAAAATGAATACTATTTAATAGCAAGGATAAAATAAATACAAAATGATAAATTATTACTTTCCAAACTAGACAAGTAAAGTTGACAATTATTTTTAGTATACTCGACAAGTAAAGATGGACGGATGAAGTAATTAATACGAAATGTTCTTACTTTTTATTATTAATTAGAATGCCAGTTTTATATTTGTATACAAAAAATAATTATATAGTAGGAGTAGTAGTATTTGATCGAAGGGCAAAGCTCTCACTTTAATTAATTTCTACGAATAATAGTGTAGCACCTAACAATCTAAGGTTGAAAAGATTATTTGAATGGAAATATAATTAAGCCGTAAATATTGTCATTTATTTTGATTGATTGTATATCTTTCATGATCCTTGTTCATAACGGTAAAGATTTTCATTTAGTTTGATTGATTGTATTGAATTCTTTCATGATCCTTATTCCTATTTGTAAAGATTGTCATTTATTTTAATTGATTGTATTGATTTTTTTTCCTGATCCTTATGCATCCAACCTCTTGTATAAATATCCTATTCGTTATTAATAAAATCATCTCTTCTCTCTTCTTTGAACTACTTTATATAGTTATAGAGATCATCGATTCCACTTGCTCTTGAAGTTGCATTTCAAGAATTTCAAATCCTAAAGTTTCCCATATTTTGTTGTCGACAAATAAATTTGGTGCTATAGGTTTAACCGTTGATTACCCGAATTCAAATCAATACAAATCGTTACCATCAATATGTTGGCTGAAAATTCCAACTTGTTCTGCAAATTTAACATACTTTCATTAGAGCCATCTTAGTTATGACATGAAATCCAACTGAGAGGCGATACTTTCAGCTCTTTGGTCTTTGGTAGCCCACCTGTTTATTGGTGCAATTTTTTGTATTTTGTCTCATAAGTGACAGTAGTGTTGTAGCTTTTAATATAAAGAGAGTAGATGATATACTAATTAATTGACTGTTTTGAGTTTATCGATCATTGTGTTTGCTTCCATGGTAAAATGTTGAATGCTCGATATATGGATAGTACTGATAGCACACCATGATCAATAAACTCAGGACGTTCAATTAATATAGTCTCTTCTTTTTTTGTATGAAAAGCTAGAACACTACCGTCACTTTTTGAGTGTTTACAGAAGCATATATTAGAGCTGAAAGTATTGGTTCTCAGTTGGATTTCACGCCATAAAAAGATGAAGCTAAGGATCATGATCATACAGTAGAGGATCAAGATGTTGCTGGAATTTATTGGCGCTATGCTGCTTGAACCTGATATCGAGGAATATGATTTGAGAGGATGTAACCAGCAGAATGAATTGAACAGTACTTATGCTGATTGGTGGCATCAGTCATCACTTGATCTACTAGATATATAGTATGCATCAAAATATTTGATGCGCTAATTAGTCCTAATTCTTTCGTTGAATGATTGTTGTTTAGTTTTCTTAATTTTCAATATATATAACTAGTGTTGGGTATTATTTGCCCTGAATTTCTTATCATAAATAGGTTTTCCTTTTAGGAAAAGGTTTTGAATTGGCTAGTCATTTTCTTGTAGGAAAAGGTTTAGGACTCTATAAATAGAGGTTTGTTCCTTCTAACTTAATCAACAACCAAAATGTAGTCCTAGGGGCTTTGAAAGTTTTGGTTAGGGGGAGAATTTGTGGGACACAAGCTTGATACGTTATCACTTGTGTGGACCTCCCATGTATTCCGAGTGAATTGGTTGAAGTTATTTCTCTCTATATTTTGTACTCTCATATTTATAGTTGATTGCTCATCTCCTTTGTGGACGTAGGTCGATTGACCGAACCACATTAAATATTTGTGTCTTTTGGTATATTTCTCGTTTGTCTTCTTACTCGTGGTCTTTCGAGGTTTGCTTTGCTAGCTTCCGCATGACACCTAATTATTTTCGATCCTAACAAGTGGGTGCAGAAACTTTTTGCTAGTATATTATTTCAGCTGAATATAGCTTGCTAATTGAATGAAAAAGATACACATACTTTGTTCACTTGTTTATAGAATAAGTAGCTAGTATCAATATGAGCCATTCAATGTATACTGCTAGTGAAAGGAAATTAATGGTTCAGTTTTTCCCAAAGAAATAAATATTATTGATATTATTATCTTAATGTTTCTTCGTTTCACTTGAGAGGATCTGAGTTTTCCTTTCGATTATTTTTCTTGACACATAGCAATGGCATATAGCTTTCCACATATATTCACGGACGAGTTAATATCTTAAAAGGTCACTCAATTATGAGAATTTATCTAGTAAAGTTATTAAACTTTGTTTTGTATCAAAAAAATCACTCAACTTAAGATTTTTATCTTAAAAAATCATTCAACTACATTTATTATTAAGATAAAAAAGTTGATATAATAAAAGAAATTATTTTATATGTTATGTTATGTAAATATAAGTCTCACAAATAAACAAATTCTTTTAAGATATTAACTCATTCAAGAACAAATGTAGCTAAAACATTTACAAGAAGTATCGTCTTTAGGTTCTTGACATTTTCCAAAATAAAATAAAAACAGCACATATTATGATGCTTGATTGACCAAGCAAATTTTGAATGGAAGATTCGCCAAACATCTTCCCCTGGCGATGCTAAAATTTGGAATTCTTCACTTGAAATGGGCAAAAAAAGAAAGAAGTTTTAATTCAAAATGCATATAGGAAACCACGTCTATTACAATATTACCAATGCCCTCAATCTCCTTAGTCTCCCAGAAATAACAAATTGAGTCATGTTTTATTACAATATTTCTTCTGCTCCCCCTCCTCCTGCTTCTTCTTCTTCGTCTTCTTCTCCTCCTCCTCCTCCTGCTTCTTCTTCTTCTTCTTCTTCTTCTGATGATGATGATGATGATGATGATTCTCCTGATAAAATTTCTTCAGGGATGGAAATACCTGGACAAAGTTACACACAAAATTTGGGAAGAATTAGAAATGATCTAGACTTGTTTCAAGTAAAAAACCAGACCTACAAATTAGAAAACGTCACCAAAGTCAAACAAAGAAGGCACACAATATCTGACCTTAAGTCTCATTTAGGACATCACAAGAACTAAAATACAAAATTGAACTGAAACTAGCTGGTACCTTCGATAATAAATCTTCTGATGTCATCCAACTCTGCAGCAATATATGCCTGATGATCAGTCGTTACACTATTGGGGGGCGTCCTATGTACACTAGCTAACGTTGGATGGAAGCAATACATGGGATAATTAACCGACCCCAACACCACAGCATTCTTTTCGTACCTATTGATCTGAGTATTATACTCGTATAGATCATTATGTGTCAGGGGATATCTTACCATAAAAGACACTTGCCTGCTGTCGTTCCACACTGGAAAGCCAATAATAATGCCGTCTGGACGAGAAACAAAGTTGTCTAAAGTGTGGGAAACCCTCCAACGGCTGCTTGCACTGCCATAAGTGCTTATGACTATGTACTTCCTGAAAATGCATACAAGGGTAAGAAAACCTCGCGCCATCCCTAGCCATTTATCCTGACCAACCAACATTTTACCGTAGCTTTGATCAAAATGATCAATAAACTCAGGACGGTCAATGAGTATAGCTTCTTCTCTCTTTGTATCAAATGTTAGAACACTACCATCATCTCTGAGCCAATAAAGAGAATCGCGCCAATAAACAGATGGAATACCATAGGATAAAGATATGAAAGTATTGGTTCTCAGTTGGATTTCACGCCACAAGCCAGGTCTCTCCGATGAAAGTACATGAAATTTGTAGTACAAGTTAGAATTTTCAACCAACCTACTGATGATTACCACTTTGTATTGATCTGAAGCCGGGTAATCAACAGCAAAGCCTTTACTTTCATACATATATGCAGACTCTAGATCTGGGTATGGCATCAATTGGTGCTCTCCAGTTACGGGATTGAAAACACAGTAATGCATAGGTCGTTCAAAGTCAAAGAGAATCAGACCATTACACGAATCCAAAATCTCAATTTCATAGGGTAACACAGATCGAGTGAGAGTGATTGTTGGGTTTACGGAGAATTTGTAGAATGTTCTGTTGCCTAACCCATTTATTGAATAAATGAGATGTGTTGAAGTTTCTTTATGATGTTGGTACAAAGTTCGGGCAAAATCAGGATGAGATATCATACGTTTAAGATTTTTGGATAGAAGTTTACATTGAACAACAAACTTCAAAGGCAAACTGGGGATAATCTTCCCAAGAAGTATATCATCCTGCAATTCCATAATATATAGTTATTTTCCTCTCTTCTGTTGGAATTTTGTTTAAATAAAGAGAAGAGGTGTCTTATAAATGAAAGGATGTGTGTTTCATTATTTGGTAACCACCCGTTTTATTTGAATCCAACGGCTACTTAACGTAAACTTATTTCTTAGTAACCACCCGTTTTATTTTAATTCAACGGCTACTTAACGTTAACTTTTACTGAGAATATATTTCTTTATTTCTTTTGTTTAAATAATAATTATTTTAAATGAAGAGGGATTTTTTTAAAAATGAAACGAACGTTTCTTTTCATTCTTTGATTACCACTAGTTTTATTTAGACGCATCGCACCGTGATATATGGAAGAAGGTGAAAAGATTTTTCCATTGTTTGATAACTTACCCGGCCATAATTTTCTATTAATGTGCATTTGAAGAGTTTCAGCATTATTATTATCATAATAATTAACGGTTACTATACTCTCTCCGTCCAACTTTACTTGTCCAAATTGATTTGGAACACCTTTTACAAAATAACAATAATAATAGAAGGATAGTTTTAGTATATATATATATCATTCCTATAAATTACAAGTCATTTAAATATTGAAAAATGAATAGTGTTTGATAGCAAGGATAAAATAAACACAGAATGATAAATTATTAATTTCCAAACTAGACAAGTAAAGTTGACAACTATTTTTTGTATACCCGACAAGTAAAGATGGGCGGATGAAGTAATTAATATGAAATGTTTTTACTCTTTATTATTAGTTAGAATACCAGTTTTATATTTTTATACAAAATATAATTATATAGTAGGAGTAGTAGTATTTGATCGAAGGGCAAAGCTATCACTTTAATTAATTTCGACGAATAATAAAGTGTAGCACCTAACAATCTAAGGTTGAAAAGATTATTTGAATGGAAAAATAATTAAGGGGCCATAAAAAAGATACATTTATTTTGATTGATGGTATATCTTTCCTGATCCTTATTCATAACAGTAAAGATTGTCATTTATTTTAATTGATTGTATTGAATTCTTTCATGATCCTTATTCATAATTGTAAAGATTGTCATTTATTTTAATTGATTGTTTTGATTTCTTTCCTGATCCTTATGGATCCATCCTTTTGTATAAATACCCTATTCGTTATTAATAAAATAATCTCTTCTCTCTTCTGTGAATTACTTTATATAGTTATAGAGATCGTCTCCCACTTGCTCTTGATGTTGCATTTCAATGTAAAGTTGTAAGCAAAAGTTTTAAAGGTAGAATTTATAATCCTAAACTTTCCCATATTTTGTTGTCGACAAATAAATTTGGTGCTATAGGTTTAATTGTTGATTACCCGAATTCAAATCAATATAAATTGTTACCATCAATATGTTGGCTGAAAATTCCAACTTGTTCTACAAATTTAACATACTTCCATTCTGAGTTATGGTATGAAATTCAACTGAGAGGCGATACTTTCAATTCTTTGGTCTTTAGTAGCCCACCTGTTTGTTGGTGCAATTTTCTGTATAAGTGATAGTAGTGTTCTAGCTTTTCATATAAAGAAAGAAGAGGCTATACTAATTAATGGACTGTTTTGAGTTTATATCATTGTGTTTGCTTCCATTGTAAAATTTTGAATGGTCGTGATGGCACACCATGATCAATAAACTCAGTACGTTTAATTAGTACAGTCTCTTTTTT
>JAJONR010006178.1:0-35817 GCA_029582245.1 Solanum etuberosum | reverse complement strand
AGTCATCAATCCTGGGGATGGGATACTTATTCTTGATTGTGACTTTGTTCAACTGCCGATAGTCAATGCACATCCTGAGAGAACCATCTTTCTTTTTTCACAAACAACACTGGTGCACCCCATGGCGAAATACTAGGTCTGATGAAGCCCTTATCTAGAAGGTCTTTCAACTGCTCTTTCAATTCCTTAAGCTCAGCTAGAGCCACTCTGTAAGGAGGAATAGAAATAGGCTGGGTATCTGGAAGGAGATCAATTCCAAAGTCGATTTCCCTTCTGGGAGGAACTCCGGGAAGATATTCTGGAAACACTTCTGGGAACTCATTAACTACTGGAACTGACTCAAGAGTTGGGGTTTCAGAGCTTAAATCCTTAACCCGAACTATATGATAGAGATAACCCTTGGAAATCATCTTTCTGGACTTAAGGTAAGAAATGAATCGACCCATAGGCGCTAAGCTACCACCCTTCCATTCTAAGATTGGTTCGTCTGGAAATTGGAAATGAACAATCCTAGTTCTACAATCGACTGAGGCATAACAGAAATGTAACCAATCCATGCCTAGAATGATATCAAAGTCTACCATTTCTAACTCTACAAGATCTGCTGAGGTGACTTTCTGAGAGACTGTGACAGGGCAATTTCGGTATACCTGTCTATCTATAACTGGTTCACCAACTGGAGTAGAGACTGAGAAGGGTTCTGAGAGAGTTTCTCGACTAACATGGAAGTTTACTGCTATATAAGGAGTTACAAAAGACAAAGTAGCCCCTGTTGTTTTTCGATTGAGTGAACCATATGTGAGCCACATCCTTAAGCTGGTAGGATGCCAATTCCACCCTATCACTACCAGTCACTTGCATCACTCCAAAGATTTCTTTACCTCATCAATGAAATTATGTAGGTCCTCACAGACTTGTGACCCTAAAAACTCAGGCGGATTCATCCTAACAAAATCTCGAACTCTACCTACCACTTATCCACCATTTCTATTAGTAGGAACTGGAACCTGTTGATTGTTCTGGTTGGTCACACTCTGAGCTAAAAGTTGGATAGCATTCCGAAACTCTGCATTCAAAATTTCCTGACCTGGGACTGGAGGAGCTGCGTTAGCATTGCATGCATTAGTATTCCATGCGTAAGCTCTTACGATGAGGCATGATCTGAAACACGTAATGATGACTTAGAGAGAGATCATACCAACGCATGATAAGAATATCAAGAAAGTGAGGTTTTCCTAAAACAGTTCGTAGTTTCCCCTCATTAGATGTGGTGCACTTCACACCCATGAAAAAGACTCTACTTAATGCGGCTTTTCAGACATCCTAGGACACTTAAACCTAATGCTCTGATACCAAGTTTGTCACGCCCCGAAGCTACCCTTCAGGACGTGGACACGGGACCTAGGATTACGAGTGACCCATAGGTAACCCTACTGGCATAACATAAGCATACTATGATAACTGAAATAAGATAATTTTGTGCAGAATCTTAAACATGAGATAAACTGAAAGTGATGGGGAATATCCATTCTAAATCTGGATATATAAAACTGAGCATTTAACAACAACTGAAAGGTCAAACTCAAATGCTAAAGCTGATTCTAATTATGTCTGAAATAAAGCCTCTAACTGACTAGAGATGCTGGGACATGCCCCAGCTAAATCTAGCAAAAACTGAAACTAAAGACTGAAAGCAAAGGAACTATGTCTGTCGTCCTCGGAGAATGAGGACTCACCACTAATACTGCTGAGCTGAAGATCGAGAACCAATCTATGCGTGATCTGGAAGCTGAGAACCTGAACCTACATCACGAGAAGATGTAGCGTAGAGTATTCGTCAGTACTTGAAATGTACTGATCATGCAGGATAGAGTAAAGTTGAACAGTATAAACATAACTGAACAAAGCATATAACTGAGCAATGATATAAGAGAAGCATGATACTATACTTGAAATACTGAACATGAACTAACTGAATGCAATGACCAAGTTTATAATATGCTGAGACTGAAATCTGAATGTAACTGATAACATGGTCAATGCAATAGAATCTGACTGTGAGGGAGCTACTAATAACCGACATAAAACCACATGAGCTAAATGTGGAGTCCGATGTATACTCCCCATCAAGAGGACCCAATATACCCTGCCAGAGGTATAGAGGCATGACTGGCGTGATCACTAAAATGATGCCCACAGAGGGGACTTACATCCTACGGGGCACGTAGTTCTGGGACTTTCGGGTACACTTAACCCTAGTCCAACTCGGTATTATGTCTACTCCCAACTGATTATGTAAATAACACATTATGACTAAATTTATGTAATACTGGATAGCTCAAAATACTGACATGCAAAATCTGAGAATGCAACATTAATGTACTGATAATGAAACATTCGTAACTGGGGCATGTATATCTGAATATAACTTACCTAGCATGTGTAAAATCTGAGAATGCAACATTAATGTACTGAGGGTTTCTCCCAAGGGAGAGACGGTGTGCTTCGCTACCAGGGTCGTTTATGTGTTCCTAAGGTCGATGAGTTGAGACAGTAGATCCTTACAGAAGCCCATAACTCCACGTATTTTATTCATCCAGGTGTCACTAAGATGTACCGTGATCTGTGGGAAGTATTTTGGTGGAATGGCATGAAGAGGGATATAGCAGATTTTGTGGCTAAGTGCCCGAATTGTCAGCAGGTGAAGGAAGAACATCAGAAACCAGGAGGTATGACTCAAGAGATTAACATTCCTACATGGAAGTGGGAAGTGATCAACATAGACTTCATTACAGGTTTACCTCGTACTCGCAGACAACATGATTCCATTTGGGTAATAGTAGATACAGTTACTAAGTCCGCTCACTTTTTGGCTGTCTAGACTACAGATTCGGCGGAGGACTACGCCAAGATTTACATTAATGAGATAGTCAGGTTGGATGGGGTTCATTTTTCTATCATATCAGATAGAGGTCCTCAGTTTACCTCTCATTTCTTGAAGTCGTTTCAGAAAGGTCTTGGTAACCAAGTTAATCTTAGCACAATATTTCATCCACAGACGGATGGACAGGCAGAGAGTACCATTCGAACTTTAGAGGACATGTTGAGAGCTTGTGTGATCGATTTCAAGGGCAGTTGGGATGATCACCTTTCTCTTATAGAGTTCGCCTACAATAATAGTTACCATTTCAGTATTCAGATGGCCCCTTATGAGGCACTTTATGGGCATAGATGTAGATCTCCAGTTGGTTGGTTTGAGGTAGGTGAAGCAGTCTTGATAGGGCCAGATTCGGTTCATGAGGCTATGGAAAAAGTTCAGCTCTTTAAAGATAGACTTAAGACAGCTCAGAGTCGCCAGAAGTCCTATGCAGATGTAAGGAGAAAGGACTTGGAGTTCCAAATTGATGATTGGGTTTTCCTGAAGGTGTCACGTATGAAGGGGGTGATGAGGTTTGGCAAGAAAGGGAAGCTCACTCCTAGA
Organism: Solanum etuberosum; assembly: GCA_029582245.1. Lineage (NCBI taxonomy): Eukaryota > Viridiplantae > Streptophyta > Magnoliopsida > Solanales > Solanaceae > Solanum > Solanum etuberosum. The sequence continues at coordinate 32,336 of JAJONR010006178.1, read as the reverse complement.
TATGTAGGCCCTTACAAGATCTTGAAAAGGGTTGGTAAAGTAGTTTATGAGTTAGAGTTGCCAGCAGAACTAGCAGAAGTCCATCCGGTATTTCACATTTCCTTGTTGAAGAAGTGTGTGGGTGATCTAGCATCTATAGTGTCATTAGAGAGTGTGGCTGTGAAGGATAGTCTCACTTATGAAGAGGAGCCAGTTCAAATCCTTGATCGTCAGGTTCGAAGGTTGAGAAACAAAGAAGTCGCTTCAGTTAAGGTTTTGTGGAAGAGTCAGTCCGTAGAGGGGGCTACTTGGGAAGCAGAAGCAGCCATGAAAGCCAAGTATCCTTATCTCTTTCCTTCCGATTCCATTCCAGCTTGAGGTAATAGTTCCTCTCCAGTCTTTCAGTTACTCTTGCATATATTCAGTCTTAGTATCATGTTCTTTCAGTTACTCTTGCATTTTTAGCGTATTTGCATGACCATAGAAATCAGTTCAGTCAGATTTCAGTTTCCTGTACTTAATGGTAGGGTTTGCAGCTCTTTCCCTCCATATTCAGCTAGTTTAGACTTCATTCGAGGATGAATGTTCCCAAGGGAGAGATAATGTAACATCATGTATCCTAGAAAGACCAACCAGCAGGCTTTTCAGAAGTTGAAGGTGCCATAGACGGGTGCCACCCACAGACCGTAGGGTGACCCACGGGCCGTGGACCAGGTCCGTGGAACGACGTCTGCAGAAATACCCCAGAAAACCCCGACCCACGGCCAAGACCTACGGACCGTAGGGGGCACCACGGTCCGTGGATCGTGGTCCGCAGATCTCATTCTCTGAAGCCAATCGACGACTGATCTGGACGGACCGTAGGTGGGACCACGGTCTGTGGACCAGGTCCGTCGTTGGCCCCGACAACTTTTAAGTCAGGGGTCCTTTGGTCTTTTCTCCTATGCGTTGGACACCTAAACTACGTCGTTTAACCCCTAAAATACGTCGTTTAACCCCTAAACTACGTCGTTTAACCCCTAAACTATGTGGTTTTGGTCAGTTTTATCCTAGAAACTAAATTAGAACCTAACCTAATCAATCATTCACAAAAAAATCATCAAACTTAGAACGCAAAGAGGAGAAAGAGTCGACCAAGCCCTTTCCAAGAACGCAGCAAGGTTTCATCAGTTCCAGCCCCTAAATCGTAAGATTTCTCCATAAAATGCGTCACCAGGTATGTGGGATTTCACTAGTGGATTCCTTTCACCCATTAGGTCCCTAGAATTCAGTCTAATTCTTGATTCCCTTCATATTATCTAGACCTAGGGTTTTCTTGAATGTAAGAAATTATTGGGTTTTAGCTGTTAGAATGACCCAAATCAGATTATCATATTGTTGCTTAGTTCCTTGAATGATATTCAGAACCCTAATGGTGTAGATTCATTTAGTTCATGAATTACACTAGCTAGGCCAGTTTAAACAGATATACATGCCTCAGATATTGAATGTCTCGTTATTAGTATTACAATGTTGCATTTTTCAGTTAGCATGTCAGAATCTCGAGCTATCCTGTTTATTTTAATTATGTTGTAATTATACATTCTATTGGAAGTATGCTTAACACCGAGTTGGACTAGGGTCAGTCACCCTCATAGTCCCAGAACTACGTGCCCCCATAGGGTTATAAGTCCCCTCTGTGGGCATTACATTTAGTGATCACGCCAGTCTTGCCTCTATACCCTTGGCAAGGTATATTGGGTCCTCTCAATGGGGCGTATACATCGGACTCCACGTTTAGCTCACGTGGTTTTACATCGGTTATTAGTAGGTCCCACAATCAGACTCTAGTGCATTTGACCAGGTTCCAATTATAGTTCAGTATTCAGTTTCAACATGTTATGTACTTGGTCATTTCATTCAATTTAGTCCATGTTTAGTATATTCTTGATGTTCATCTTATATCATTTATCAGTATGCTTTATTCAGTTATGTATATATTGTTCAGCTTTATTCTATCCTGCATGCCCAATACCTTTCAAGTACTGACGCATACTCTGCGCTACATCTTATCGTGATGTAGGTTCAGGTCCTCAGCATCCAGATCACGCATAGATCGGTTCCCGATCTCCAGTTCAGTAGCTTCAGTGGTGAGTCCTCATTCTTCGAGGACAATAGACATGTTTCCTATTTCAGTCTTTTATTTTAGTTTCAGTTTTTACTAGAGCTAGCTGGGAACATGTCCTAGCATCTCTAGTCAGTTAGAGGCTTATTTCAGACATAGATAGATTCAACTTTAGCTTTTGAGTTATAGTTCAGTATTCTGAACTCTTTTTCAGTATTTATATATTCAGACTTAGATTGGGTATTCCACATTATTTAGTTTATCTCATGTCTTATGTTTCTGCACAGTATTTTTCTTAAGTATGCTTATGATATGCCAGCTCAGGGTTAGCTTGGGGTCACTCGTGATCCTAGGTCCCGTGTTTACATCAAGGGGGTAGCCTCGGGGCGTGACATATGGTTCACTGTCTTCTGCCATGATATAGTCATGCATTCTATACTTCCACAAACCGTAGTACTATACGTTAAAATGAGGGGGACATGTGGTATACTTTCCTTCTTCTAAGCTTGGTGGGGTTGTGTCACGACCCAATGGTACCCCCTAGATGTAACATGGCATATAAGACCCCAATAAACCCCATACAAGCCACTCAACATTCATCACATAAGAAATGGAATAATAGAAGTAAAACAACATTCCAAGTTCAATAGTTTTATAAACGAAAAGCGGAAGTTTAAAACAGTTGTCTCAATAGCCATCTAATAAAATATAATGAAATTGGACCTAGCCCATACATCATGTCCAAACTAAAATACAATAAGGAAATTAGAACAATGAAAGTCCGTCCTCGAAGCATGAGGACTCACCAAAGCTCGTAAATCTTGAAATCAACCACTAGCCAAGAAACTGAGAACCCTGACTGTCTGACCCTACCTTTAGGGAAATGTAGGCAATAGTATGCGTTAGTACAAAACAATGTACCAAGTATGATAGCTATGCATAAAATATTTAAGTCATGTTAAAGGGACATTTCATGACATGCAATTGACTAAGCTAAAACATGATATAAAAGGGTTAGAAAACATAAGTCATAAATCATGGTTAATGCAAGCTAACATCATTCAAACCTTTGAACACATATGTGATATTTCTTTAAGTAACCTTAGTTCATTATTAATGTGGGGAATTAGCCTTAACCGACATAGAGACTATGTGAGCAATAACATGATCCCCCGGTGTCTCCCACACCGAAAAGGGTTGTCCTACTTGCCAAGGTAAGGACCATGAACTTCTAGCTTAAGTGGATCCACTAGATAATATCTATCTAAACAATCATCCTATGGGGGCACATAGGTAAGGGATAAGGAGATTGTTATTAGAAACCTGGCCTCTACTAACGGCAGAGCTTCCATCTCAATATCGTCTCGGTGCTAAGCATAAATACCACGTAATAGTCATTTTTTACTTGTTCTTATTATCCATGGAGGGGCATATCATCTTGCTAATCCAAGCTAAGTCATAATCCATAGAAAGGTATCTTTCAATAACCAATACAAGCTAATTCATTAGGATAGCTCTTAATCATTGATTCAATTAGGTGAGAAGACCTTTCAACCTTAGAATCCTTACTATGTGAGAAAACCTTTCACATCTTGCTTTTATGTGTTTATGAGAACCATCCTTTCAACAACACAACAACAACATCATTGATACTTTACTCTCAAAGCATCCTTAAAACATTTGCATAGAATTCATAAGAACATGTATAATCGCATAATATACCTTTCAAGGCTCAAAACCCACTTTCAATCATCAATATTTAGAAAACATGGCACCATAAATTCATGTAACTCTATCAATACATGCTTAATTTCATAAAGCTCTTCCTTTATAATCAAAATTTCACATCCTATGATTCATAACTTTAAAACATAGGGATTACCTGGGTTTATAGGGGAAATCATCATAAAATCATAGTATTTCATCAATTCATGCATAAAAGATCATAATTCAATCATTTAAATATATAATCAAGAGAACCCATGACAATTCAAGAAAACCCTAATTCAATTGGGGATTTATAACTTTGAAAATAGAGGAATTTGGAAACTCCATGAATGGAAGGAATCCATGAATGAAAACTATCATACCTCAAAGCCAAATGATTATCTTCAATGGTGAAAATGAAGGCTTGCCTTGAAACCCCAGGTTGAATCCTTCTTCTTCTTCAAGTTTCTAGAGAGAGAAATATTTTGGAGAGGAGAATTGATCTTCTTTTGTGATTTTTAAAGAATGACTTGAATGGGTTGAATTTTGGGTTTAAAATACTTATATAGGGGTCTTAGTGAAGGGTAAAACGACGTAGTATAGGAAATAATTAGGAAAAGACCCAACTGCCCCTCAACTTAACTGCTAGACCACCACCTACGGACCCTAGTCGACGGATCGTGGACTGACCTATGGCCTGTCATGGTGGTCCGTTGTTTGGATCAGAGAGGGGTCTTCTGGGGTCTGGACCACGAACCGTGGTCCCACCAATGCTTCGTTGGTTTAGGCTGTAGTTCCAAATGCCTGAACCCTTTTTGGGTGCCCATTCAAGGACCACACCTACGGTCCGTGGTCCCATCCACGGGCCGTGGTTGGCCCTCGTGGCAGACACCTGCAATTTTCTAAAATTAGTTATCTTCCCTTCTTTCGGATCCGGGGTGTTACAATATCTACCCCTTGGGATCATTCGTCTTCAAATGAGATTCAAGCTAGTACGAAAATACTTGGAGAGGAACTAACAACCCAACCTACCATGCAATGCATATAACTAAGGAGGAACTATCGACTCCAAGCTAAGACGTTGTCAAAACATCATAAGAGGGGTGAAACTAAACCTAACAGCCCAACATGCATGCAATGCATAAATCCGAGGGGGAAACATCAACTCCAAGCTAACATCCGAGAAGGAAACATAAACTCTAAGCTAACAACATACTCAAATGCATATATCCGAGGAGGAAACATCAACTCCAAGCTAAAGACATGTGCTCATAACATCATATGAAGTAGTCCACATGCAAATCATACTCATATGCACATAAACATGTTAGATTCAATTAAACAAACTCATTTTCTCAAAACTTGAACTTTTCATAAAGCATGCACAGTAAGGAAATCATGGAAACACATAAAAACACATGACTCCAAGACAAAGAACGAACCATGAGGAACTCATTACCTCAAGCTAGAGTATAAGTAGAAGGAAAGAGATGAGGATATCGGGCTCGGCCTCCCAAGTAGCACCCTTAACTAACTGATTCCTCCACAACACTTTCACGGAAGCTACTTCTTTATTTCTCAACCTCTTGACTTGTCGGTCTAAAATCTCAATAGGAACTTCGTCATAAAAATATTTTCATCAACTCCCAAACCTTCTTAGGAAATGATAGATGTCGGATCACCAACACATTTCTTCAACATAGAGACATGGAAAACCAGATGTACCGATGTCAATTCATTTGGCAAATCTAGCTCATAAGCAACCTTACCAACACGTCTCAAAATCTGATATGGGCCAACATAACGGGGACTAAGCTTCCCTTTCTTACTAAACCTCATTAGACCCTTCCTGGGTGAAATTTTCAAGTAAACCCAATCATGAACATCAAACTCACAATCTCAGCTTCTTACATCGACATATGACTTTTTCCAACTTTGAGCCATTTTCAACCTTTCTCTAATAAGTCAAACTTTTTCTATGGCCTCATGTACCAATTCGGGACCTATTAGGGAACTTCACCCACCTCAAACCAATATATAGGAGATCTACACCTCCTACCATAAAGAGCCTCAAATGGAGTCATATCAATACTAGAGTGATAGCTATTGTTATATGCAAATTCAATTAATGGCAAATGGTCACCCCAATTACCCTTAAAATCAATCACACAAGCTCTCTACATATCTTCCAAAGTTTGGATAGTACGTTCCGCTTGGCCATTGGTTTGGGGATGAAAGGTAGTACTAAGCTTAACCCGAGTACCAAGACCCTTTTGGAAAGACTTCCAAAATAGTGAAGTGAATTGGGTACCACGACGGAAATAATGGACAAAGGCAGTCCATGCAACTTTACCATTTCTCTCAAGTACAACTTGGCATAGTCGTCCGCCGAATAGGAAACCTTGACGGGAAGAAAATGAGCTGATTTCGTCATCCGATCTACTATAACCCAAATCGAGTCATGTTGTCGCCGGGTGCAAGGCAAACCAACAATAAAGTCCATGTTCAAATCTTCCCACTTCCAAGTAGGAATGCTAATATCTTGGGACAAACCTCCCGGTTTCTTATGCTCAATTTGCACTTGTTGACAATTAGGGAACTTAGTCACAAATTCCGCAATGTCCGTCTTCATCCCATTCCACCAATAGACTTCCCATAAATCACGGTACATATTGGTGGCTCCCGGGTGAATGGAATACCGCGAACTATAGGCTTCTGACAAGATCTGTTCCCTCAAGTCATCAACATTCGCAACACACAAACGACCTTGATATATAAGTACCTCTTCTCCCTCTTGGGAGAAATCCTCAATGGATTTCTTAAGCACTGTTTCTTTCAAGTCGACCAAAATTGGATCAAGACCTTGCTTGACTTGCACATCCGCCATTAAAGACGATTCTGAACCATTGTGAACCATAACACCACCCTTGGTAGAGTCCACTAACCGAACACATCCAATCGGACCAATCTATGAACATCTCGTACTAACTTTTTATTTTCTTCTTCAATATGAGCAACATTTCCCATAGACAACCGACTAAGATCATCCGCCGCCACATTTGCCTTTTCGAGGTGATATAGAACTTTCATGTCAGAATTTTCAATAACTCAAGCCACCTTCTTTGGTGAAGATTTAGATCTTTTTGATTAAACACATATTGCAAACTCTTGTGGTAGGTAAACACATCTACATGCACACCATACAAATAATGCCTCCAAATCTTTAAGGCAAAAACAACCGCCGCTAGTTCAAGGTCATGGGTAGGATAATTCTTCTCATGAATCTTAAGTTGCCTTGAGGCATAGGCAATAACTTTCCCATTTTGCATAAGCACACACCCTAACCCAATTCTTGAGGCATCACAATAAACCACAAAGCCATCGGTCCCTTCGGATAAAGTCAACACTCGAGCGGAAGTAAGTCTATCTTTCAACTCTTGGTAACTTTTCTCACACGCTTCGGACCATATGAACTTGGCCTTCTTTTGAGTCAAAGCCGTCAAATGAGGGGTAATTGAAGAGAATCCCTCAACAAACCTTCTTTAAAAATTGGCTAAACCCAAGAAACTTCTAATATCCAAAGGAGTTAGAGGTCTAGGCCAACTCTTGACCGCATCTGTCTTCTTAGGATCTACCTCAATACCCTCACTTGAAACAATATGGCCAAGGAAAGCTACGGATCTTAGCCAAAACTCACATTTGCTAAATTTGGCAAAGAGTTTTTGTTCCTTAAGAACTTGCAACACGATCCTCAAATGATCAATATGATCATTCTCACTTCTCGAATAAATCAATATATCATCAATGAACACAATCACAAACATGTCAAGGTATTGTCTAAACAGCCTATTCATCAAATCCATAAACACTGCCGGAGCATAAGTCAACCCAAACGACATTACCAAAAACTCATAATGACCATATCGAATTTGATAAGCCATCTTCGAAATATTATCCTCTTTCCCCCTCAATTGGTGATAACCCAATCTAAGGTCAATCTTAGAGAAATAACTTGCCCCTTGAAGTTGGTCAAATAAATCATCTATCCTTGGAATAGGATACTTATTATTAATAGTCATCTTGTTTATTGATGATAGTCAATACACATACGAAGAGAACTATCTTTCTTTCTAACGAACAAATCTGGAGCACCCCATGGAGAGATACTCGATCAGATGAAACCATTATCCAACAAGTCTTTCAATTGTTCTTTCAACTCCTTTAATTCTTCCGGAGCCATACAGTAAGGAGGAACATAAATAGGTTGCGTATCTGGGAGAAAGTCAATACCAAAGTCTATTTCCCTTTCAGGAGAAAAACCTGGTAAGTCATCTAGGATCAATTCCGGAAACTCATTTACAACGGGGACCGACTCAAGAGTAGGGTTTTCAGAATCTACATCCCTCACCCTAACTAGATGGTAAATGCAACCCTTAGAAATCATCTTTATATCTTTAAGACAAGAGACAAACTGACCCTTAGGCATAAGATTCCCCCCCTTCCACTCTAGGACATGCTCATTCGTAAACTTAAACTTGACTACACGAGTTCTACAATCAATAGAAGCATAACATGAGTGCAACCAATCCATACCAAGGATAACATCAAAGTCTAGCATATCAAGCTCTACCAAGTCAACAAGAATAACTCTATGGGACAGGGAAACGCGACACTTTCTATAGACCCTCTTAGCCACAATAGAATCACCAATAGGAGTAGAGACAGAAAAAAGTATCTAACAACTCATCAGGAAGCACATCAAACAGCATAGCCACATACGGCGTCACAAAAGACAAGGTAGCACCGGGATAAAGTAAAGCATATACATCAAGTTGGAAAACTTTCAACATACCGGTAACCACATCGGGAGAACTCTCTTGTTCACCAGGAGTCTGAAGTGCATAGAATCGATTTTGCTTAGGAGCATTAGGACCCTAACCACTAGGAGGAGATTTCTTGCCCTCTCTTCGTATAGTTGTAAGCATCGGGCAATCCCTCATTTTATGACCACTCTTACCATAACCGAAGCAACCATCCGTTCCGACTAGGCTCCTACCCTTATGCTTCCTTCCACACCTAGTACAAGTAGACATGGGCAATGAAGATCCACTACCATTTCCTCCTTGAGGCTTAGGGTTAGACACCCTATCTTTGTTGAGCTTAGAAGGAGCATTGGAGGAACCTTGACCGGAAAACTTTTGTCGAAATCTAGAACGACCATGTCCATCGGACCTTGCATGAGAAAAATTACCATCACCGGTCTTAACACACTTCACCTCTCAAGACTTTTCCTTGAGTTTCTCCTCTTCAATATGTTATGCATGAACCATGAGACGAGATATTTCGATGTCATTAATAAGCATGGCGGTACGACACTCTTTAACCACCATTTCGGACACACCCAAAACGAACTTACTCATCCTTGCCCTTGAATTGAAAACCCTCATTGGAGCATACCAAGACAATTGTGTGAACTTCAAAGCATATTTCCTCACACTCATACTTCCTTGAAGAAGGTTGATAAACTCAAGCACCTTTGCTTCCCTCATCTCAAGAGGAAAGAACCTACCAAGAAAAGCAACCTTAAACTTCTCCCAATCAAGAGGACCCACATCTTCCGGTCTCCCTTCTTTCCATTGGTTGAACCAAGTTTGAGCAACACCTTTTAGTTGATAAGCAACCAACTCCGCCTTTTACACCGGCGTCTCCCATGATCATCAAGACCTTATAGGCCTCATCAATGAACTCTGGAGGATTTTCCTCAACTTTAGAACCATGAAACTGCGGAGGATTAATCCTAGTGAAGTCCCTCACTCTAGAAGCCACCGTACCCACATTAGGGTTCATGGGAACCGCAAGCTCCCTATTGGCTTGGGCCATCACAGCTTGAGCCAACACTTGAAAAGCAGCCCTAAAATCCACATTAGTCACTTGTTCGGCCAAAGGATCGACCGGAACTTGAGGAGCTTGGCAAGGAGCTTCTTGTTCCACATTCTCCCTCACATTCCTTCTAGCATAAGCTCTTTGAGTATCCATATCCTGTAGAGCATCGGATAAGGATTAAGAGAGAGACCTTATAGAGTTATACTCTATCGCATGACTTAAGAGTAATGAAAGAAGTAGAAATTCCTAAACATCTTGTACCCTATCATTCATAAATGTGGCGTGCTTCACACTTATGAACAAGACTCTACTTGACGTGGCTTATGAGACATCCTAGGACCATTCTAAACCTTGTTCTCTGATTACCAAGTTTGTCACGACCCAGGGGTACCCCCTAGATGTAACATGCGTATAGGACCCCAAGGGATCCCATACAAGCCACTTAGCATTCATAACATAAGAAATAGAACAATAGAAGTAAAATAACATTCCAAGTCCAATAGTTTTATAAACGAAAAGCGGAAGTCTAAAACACTTGTCTCAATAGCCATTTAATACAATAGAATAAAATTGGGCCTAGCCCATACATCATTTCCAAACTGAAATACAATAAGGAAACTAGAACAATGAAAGTCCGTCCTCGAAACATGAGGACTCACCAAAGCTCGAAAATCTCAAAATCAACCACTAGCCACGAAACTCAGAACTCTGACTATCGGACCCTATATTTGGGTAAATGTAGGCAAGAGTATGCGTTAGTATAAAACAATTTACTAAGTATGATGGCTATGCATAAATCATGATAAAACGGACATTTCATGACATGTAATTGACCAAGCTAAAACATGATACAAAAGGGTTAGAAAACATAAGTCATAAATCATGGTCAATGTAAGCTAACATCATTAAAACCTTTGAACACATAGGAGATACTTCTTGAAGTAACCTTAGTTCATTATTAATGTGGGGAATTAGCCTAAACCGACATAGAGACCATGTGACCTATAACATGATCCCCCAGTTTCTCCCACACCGAAAAGGGTTTTCCTACTTGCCAAGGTAAGGACCATGAACTTCTAGCTTAAGTGGATCCACTAGCTAATGTCTATCTAGACAATCATCCTATAGGGGCACATAGGTAAAGGATAAGGAGATTGCTACTAGAAACCCGGCCTCTACTAACAGGAGAGCTTCCATCTCAATATCCTCTCGGTGCTAAGCATAAATCCCATGGAATAGTAATTTCTTGTTTGTTCTTATTATCCATGGAAGGGCATGTCATCTTGCCAATCCAAGATAAGTCATAATCCATGGAAAGGTATCTTTCTATAACCAATCCAAGCTAAGTCATTAGGATAGCTCTTAATCTTTGATTCAATTAGGTGAGAAGACCTTTCAACCGTAGGATCCTTACTATATGAGAAAACCCTTCACATCTTGCTTTTTTGTGTTTATGAGAACCATCCTTTCAACAACATAACAACAGCATCATCATTGATACTTTACTCTCAAAGCATCCTTAAAACATTTGCATAGATTTCATAAGAACATGCATAATCTCATAATATACCTTTCTAGGCTCAAAACCCACTTTCAACCATCAACATTTAGAAAACATGGGTTAGATATAGATTTCACCATAAAGTCATGTAACTCTATCAATACATGCTTAATTTCACAAAACTCTCCCATTATAATCAAAATCCCACATCCTATGATTCTAACTTGAAAACATAGGGATTACATGGGTTCATAGGGGAAATCATCATAAAATCAAAGTATTTCATCAATTCATGCATAAGACATCAGAATTCAATCATTGAAATCAATAATCAAGAAAATCCATCACAATTGAAGAAAACCCTAACTCAATTGGGGATTTCTAACTTTGAATATAGAGGAATTTGGGAACTCCATGAATGGAAGGAATCCATGGATGAAAACTATCATAACTCAAAGCCAAATGCTTATCTTCAATGGTGAAAATGGAGGATTGCCTTGAAATCCTAGGTTGAACCCTTCTTCTTCTTCAAGTTTCTAGAGAGATAAATATTTTGGAGAGGAGAATTGATCTTCTTTTGTGACTTTGAATGGGTTGAATATGGTGGTTAAAATACTTATATAGGGGTCTTAATGAAGGGTAAAACAACGTAGTATAGGAATAAAATAATTAGGAAAATATCCAACTTCCCCTCAACTTATCTACCAGACCACCACCTACGGACCCTAGTCGACGGACCGTGGATTGACCTACGGCCCATCCTGGTGGTCCGTTGTTTGGATCAGAAAGGGGTCTTCTGGGGGTCTGGACCACAGACCCTTGACCACGGACCGTGGTCCCACCAACGGTCCATTGGTTTGGGTCGTGGTTCCAACTACCTGAACCCTTTTTGGGTGCCCATCCACGGGCCGTGGCTGGCCCTCGTGGCTAGCACCTGCAATTTTCTAAAATCAGTTATCTTGCCTTCTTTCGAATTCGGGGTGTTACACGCTGCCATATTTGTAGTATCCTTTGATGATGTTAATGAGATAGAGAGTTCTACTCTGATATCAATTGATGAGATGTGCTTGTGCACCGCGCACTAAGGAACCGGGTTGATAAAGAATCAAGAAGCAATAGAGAAATACTAAACTATGAAATAAGAACAACAAAGAGTTTTATGTGGAAACTTCCTTGCTCAAGGGAGAAAAATACAACCTGTCACACAGGATTTCTAGGTGGTTTCACTATTTTCAAGCAACAAGTGATTACAGATTACAAACGCTCATGTACGGATTAAACTCTTAATCCCACCACCCATAGTAACTCAATTGCAAAATGAGCCAATGAAATACCTCTATTACCAACTATATTAACTAAAAGTAATAAATATAGACTTTAATTACCACCACCCCAGTTAACGCTAACTAAGCTCAAGTGTCACTACATGAAGATTTTCCTTTTCTTTTATACCTTTATTAGATGGAACTACATGAAATTCTGACGGTACTCCATAGAATCTAAGTCACTAAACTTATCAAGTGATATTATTGGATCAAGCTTTTGTCCATTGTCCAATATTCACCACTACTGCCCCCCGTGGGAGTCCGAGCGGTGTCTGAGTCCCAGTGTAGCTGATCATCTGAAGAGACAAGCTAAGCATTATTGTCTTGTTCAGGTAAAGGGCTTTAGCAATAAAATTAGACTTTGATTAAATGGAAGGATGAATACCTGCCTTTAGGGACTTCCTTCGGTCATTTCTTATTTACTTGTTCGCTATGTCGAGAGTTAATCGTACGAGAGAGTAAGTAAGAGATTTAAAAGAGGATCATTGGACCTCGCTCTCGGGCCCAATTCCATTCATTTAATATCCCTTTGGTGTCATTTACATAACATATGTCATTTCTAGTCTATCTCTTATTCGTTTCTTTATATTTTAGAAATATCGTATATAATAGATCACACACAAGTATTACAATTCTCTAAAGGTAAAGATGATAGCTCTATCAGGTCCCTCTAAGGTCCTTGAATAAACTTGTGTTCTCAAAAGACAAGATCCAACTTTTGTGATGGTGCTTAAATCTCTTAACTAGGTTATTTTATGTCAAGTGAGGATATATTATCCTCTGTACAAAACAACCTAGTGTTCATTGATTGGTGGAGTACACTAATCTCGTTTCCTGTGCTCACCAACCCGTTAGATGAGACAACTTTACAACTGTTTACCAAGTAGGCCACAACAAAAACATTCAACTACAGGACCAGGTCCCAGTATTTGTTAAAATCATCAAAACACTGATGTTACAACACTATGCAATTCTGGGGTACTTCCAATGACAATGTTTGCGTCGAGATATAGCTTATTAGACTAATATTCTGACTCATTATCGTTTAAACTTTATAGATGCATTATAGACTCATTAGAAATTTGATTTTGTGAGTTTATCTAATGTATGGCTATTTTTGTTCATCTGTTTCTCTTTTCATTTCTGTTTGATATATAGAATCAACTGTTACTTGTATTTTTGGTATCGATTGAAGGGAGCCTTAGCGTAACGATAAGAGTTGTCATCCTATGACCAGAAATACATAGGTTCAAGCCATTGAAACTACCTCTACTTCTTTCGACCATGAGCATAATGAGAGAGTTTAGTGCACCAAGCTGTCTTTTTTATTTCAAGTGGGATTTGAAACATTATGGATTGAAGAAACATTAGTCGCCCATGATAAATTCCAATTTTATTATCGATTAGGCTGTCCTTGGAGTCCTAACGGTAATGAATTGACACAATAACATAGTAACCACACTTTTATTAATAACCTTTAACTCCACATACAAGCAGTAGATGTATTGGATCTCTAGAATCAGAAATTACAAGGGAAATTGCAGAAGTAAAACAGCTAATGACAGAAGAAGAAGAAGAAGAAGAAGAAGAAGAAGAAGAAGAAGAAGAAGAAGAAGAAGAAGAGGAAGAGGAAGAGGAAGAGGAAGAGGAAGAGGAAGAGGAAGAGGAAGAGGAAGAGGAAGAGGAAGAGGAAGAGGAAGAGGAGGCAGAAGAGGAGGAGGAGGAGGAGGAGGAGGAGGAGGAAGAGGAGGAGGAGGAGGAGGAGGAGGAAGAGGAAGAGGAAGAGGAAGAGGAAGAGGAAGAAGAGGAACTAGACCGAGAGAAAGAAGGATGAGAGATACATACTTTGCCTAAGCATGATCATAATACTCCTAAACTGTTGTTTCTAATTATGTGTCCTTTTAAACTAGCTGCTAATTGGGCCTGGATCCCAAATCAATCTTTGTGAGGTCTTTTGTTTCTATTTCTCAGCCCAATAGTTGCTTGTGTGGCATCCCTATAGGTATCGACGTTGTCTAACATGCTACATACTTTTTATTTTGAATGGATGAACAGATCATCAAATCCGAGAGAACAAAATGTTTAATTGAATCGTATCAATTTCTACCGGAAGTCATTAGAAGTAGTTTGCTTTGCACTTTTCAATTCACTAGAAAAAGACTAATAGTAACTCCTTTGATCATCTAATTTTTTATCCATCATTAAATAGAAGTGAAGAGTATTCCATATAGTCTTTTAACTATGCAGATGGTTTGGCCTATAATCTATATTGAGTTCGTTCAACTCCTCAATTTTTTCATAGTTATGGAATAAAAGAGAAAAGTTTTTTTTTAAAGTAAGTTTGTATTAATTAGATATAACTAAGGAAATTTATTATAACTAAAGATCAAATGCAAATGTTAGGCTTCTACTTCTACCTTTATCTAAATAAAGCATGACCATTTAATTAAATATTTAATTAGAGTTTAATTTAGTGTAGGGTTAAATTTGTAATTCAACTTTTAAGTCAGGAACTTCCCACTTTCAATATAAAATATTGTATAATATATGATATCATGATGATGACGTATGGCTATGTTTGCAGACATTCCTATGCATTATAATATACAATATAAGTCAAATTTTTACAATCCATAAATCATGACAATCATTTAATGTCTAACTAACCAAAATAATCTAGTTTAAATATATAGATAGAGTTGTGGAAAGAAATATGACTTTTATGGCATGAAAATTTGAAGTGAGATTTAGTACAATTAATATTTTAGTTATTTTAGTCAAGTGAATAGGCAATAAATCTAGCAAGAGAAAGAACCATCTCCTCATTCCCATCAGTAACAATTCTTCTTTATTTGTTTATTAGCTCCAACTTCTTCAAAAGAAATCATCATGTCTGAAATGCTACCTTCAGAATAAAATTAAGAATCTGAAGTTGAAGAAATTTGGTCACCTATCTACTCTCCTCCACATGTTCACTTCAGCAACAATCTATAAAATGAAGAATCAACCATCTCTGAATTTGCAAAAGATAAAGTTGTAGACGAAATAAAAAACCAAAAAGCAATAGAAAAAGGAAAACTCCCAGCATCTGAACTGTATGACTTGAAGTGTGTATGTCCATAAAAAGGGGAAAACGAAAGTGTCTCATGCCTGAATTTTATGAATTAAAGCCCATCAGTAAGTATACATTTTCCAATCTTGTACAAGGAGGAACGACCAAAATTAAGTTGAAAAAAAGAAGATACCTATGATGATTATCAAGATGTAGCTATCTTGAAGTCTATCTATCATTACTTCTTCAATCAAGAGGCGATTCCATATCCTAATTATTCAGAGAATTTGATCAATTACATCGATGCTTCAATTCCCAACTTGAAATTTCGTGGTCAGGCATTGAATTAAGATCATTATGTTAGAGAAGTGTTTCTTAACTATTTTGAAAATTGCAGGATATGACCCTAATATAATCAACCCTATTCCTTGTGAAATTTTCAACTTGTCTATGGATTTATGGGGTTAATTTGGGAGAGACTATTATGAAGTTGGCAAAGAGATAGACGAAACTGATAACAATTTGAGAAACTGGAGTTGTTGATCCATTATTCAACCTTTTGGTCTAAGTCTTCATAACAACATTTTGAATTATTTGTATTTTTAATTTCAGCTGAATGTTTATTGTGGGATTAGAGATGGTGAATGATTATTTTGATTTGATATGAAAATATTTTCTTTTTCCAAGTTTGATGTCTTGTGCTCAACTTATAGAATAAGATACATATGTTAATTAATATTCTCTTCTTTCAATGAAAGAAAAAATAACAATAGGTTGACATAGTTTAACAAAACTAGTAAATACATGTGAAAGCTTAGAAATAAAGAGTAATACCATTCTCCTAAATAAATAGAAAAGTTGGTGAAATCAATAGAAGGCCATCATTTTTTTCCCAAATGAGGGAATTAGTTGCTATGGGTAAATCAAGAAAAGATACATTGTCCGTATATATATATATATAAAGAAGTATTACTTAAATGCTTCAATACTAATTAAAATAAAACATAGTATTGTTTTTCAATTTATGATCCACCAAGTAAACCTTATATGGGCTCCTAGAAACTTAACAATGATGGTAGCTTCATAGGAAGTCAAGGAAAAAAAAAGAGGTAGGAATATGAAAAGGAAGACAGATAGCCCTAGTGAGTACTTTCTCAATGAACTCTACAAGGGATAGAAATACGAGAATTTGAACCGTAAAGCAGAATACCTTCTTTGATTGTCGAACAAGCTATGTGTCGAGATGAAATAGCTAGATATTCTTTATACATTTACTCATGTCGGTCGCCTATTATCTGTTTACTTTGGATGTACATAAGAACAATTTCTAACACCTAGCTGTATGATGTTTTAATGAATGATGAGTGGTAGATTCGCACTCATTTAAGGTCTATTTAGCTCAATAACTAGTTTCCTCAATGCCTAATTTTGTCCTATTCTTATAGAATGTTGATGCTTTGCATCTATGAAGTCAATAGGAAAAGGCAAGGATTGATAATTGAAAGAATGACCAAACATACAAAAAGACGTGCAACGTAAACATTGTTGATCACCTAACATAAAGGGCGGGTTGCCAACTGAGCATGACCATACCCAAATTGATAGTGCATACACTTGTGTCGATTAAACAAGATTGGTGGACTCCAATAAATATGGCGATGCCCCAAACGAAAACAATGATCCTGATGCACATCGCCCAAAGCGATAGTGTGCAAAGAAAATATTTACTACTTGAAAGGAGAAACAAGGTGGTACATCTCATTCATAGTTTCGCTATAGATGATACATGAGGTATCTTTTTATGGCAGTTCTTCCTTCTAATGACCGGTGTATCCATGATTATTTTCTCCCAGAGGAAGCAAAAAGCATCGATTCATAGAACCGACGATTTGATGAATGTGAAAGGCTGACTCAATCGAGTTCACCAACTGAGATTCAAACACCTGAAGCCTAGAGCGTCATAAGGTGAGCAGAGGAGAGAAGCGTGATTCGTCGAGCAGGTTTGGCGAGCCCGACTAATGTCAGCGAGTCAGCCGCGAATTAGATTTTGGGCTAAATTTTTGGAAAGTATAAATACCCCAAATGATATAGATTTTAGAGAGTTCCATTTTTAGAGAATTGAAAAGTTCTTTTGAGAGAGGGTAAGAACACTTTACCTTTGAAGAACACTTTTCTAGATTTTGAGGTTTTACAATATGGAGTTTGAATTTGATAAATTGAAATTAAAGTGGGTTTATTCGTAATTGCTTGATTTCATGTTACCCATGGCTGCTTTCATGGAAGGTATACTTTCTTTACTTTTTATGATGGGTGGCTAAAACACCAAGATCTAGCGGTGCTCAAATGGGGTTGGGTGTTGATTTAATGTAGTGGGTATTGTGCTACGCTCTAGTTTGTTGCTGTTCAAACATGAATTTGGTATAATTACCATGGGGTTAACAAAAGGGTTAAGGTTCTAAACTTAATTCATACTTCCGATCTCTGGTTGATGCTCGAAAGAGATTGATTAGAGTGGATAATTAGTTCAATACTAGCAATTTAGGTTTGATGTTAGTAACTTTCTTGAGAGAGAGGTTATGGGTCAGATCTATTTGTCTGTTTCTTGAAAGAGCAAATATATTAAGGTATTGGGTTGTTTAGGATTGACATATAGATGAGACTGAAATGAGATTATATGTATAGATGTTTTGATATCGAAAGATGATTAGCATCAATGAAGATGACTTAGCCTATTCATGAATGTTCATCACTATAGAACAACACAATTACCCCTATGTGTATCAATTTCCAATCCATGCACCCCTTGATTGCTTGTTAACTCTTGATTTTATCAAATTTTTAGTTAAATGTAGTAATTGATAATCAAATCTTTATATTATGTTGGTGGTATCATCCACACAATTGTTCTTACTATTACAACTGAGCTTTCAAATTTCTTGATAATGAATTCTCTATGATATGCCATTCTCTTTGGGATTCGACCCCGACTCTTCGTTGGATTTTTACTGACTACAATCACTCACTCTTTTAATTGGTTTTGGAGGGTGATTTAAGCATCATAAAAAATGGCGCCGCTGTCAGGGAGTGGTAGTTGAGAATTCTAATTGGGAAATTAGATTTTTATTTTGTTTATTTGTAGTATATTTGTTGTTGGTTGGTTTGCATGTTAACAAAATGAGCGACCATGGAAGTGACAATGATAGTGACTATAGTCAAAACGACAACATGGGTGATTTAAATGATATAAACATTAATTTCATTCAAATGACGGGAGCAATCTGGATACCTCCCTCAACCGGGAGGAATGTGTTTCACATCATTGGAACTATGATACAATTACTCTAGATGAAAGGAATTTTTGGGGTTCTAGCTCGTGAGGATCCTTATGAACACCTTAGAAATTTCAAAGAGGTATGTGGTCCCTTTGTGTTCAAGAATATCTCCCAAGAATCCTTTAGGTTGAGGTTTTTCCCGTTCTGTTTAATGGGAGAGGCTACAAGATGGTTGGCAGAATTGCCAACTGATTCAATCACTTTGTGGGAAGAGCTAACTAATGCCTTCCTGGAGAGATTTTTTCCACCCTTGAAGATGGTTAAACTTTGACTCCAAATCTAAAATTTCAAGCGTATTGGAGGTGAGTCTTTGCATTAGACATGGTTGATGTTCAAGAAGTTGCTCTTGTAATGCCCAATGCATGGCGTTTCAGCTAATTTGATACTACAATTCTTCTATTACAGCATTGATTTAGTCAACAAAGGTATGGTTGATCAATTCATCCATGGCAGATTAATGAGAAAACCATATGATGTAGCTGCTTTGTTGCTTAATGATATGATTAAGGTTAACCGAGCATGTCACACTAGAGAGGAACAAGTGTCTATTTTAAAAGTGGGTTTGAGAAAAGAACAAGTCGAGATAGACCATGAAAGAGATGAAAACATAGCAAAAATTATGACCCACATCAATTTGTCGTCTAAATATGTCATGGGAAGTGGAACCAAGTCAGTAAATGTAGTTGGAACAAATAATGAGCAGTGACTGGATGATGCCAAATTTGTGGCACTATACAATGAGAAAGTTCAATACTTAAGAAATCAAGTGGGGGTTCTCACATTAATTATCAACGACAATGTGGAAACCAAGGTTGGAACAAAGATAGAGATGGTGGTTGGAAAGACTAGCGAGGTGGAAATTAGAGAGATAGAGAGATGGAAAAAGATAGATGTGTGCCTTACCATGATCGTCCACACCCAAAGAAATCAGTCAGGCCAAAAGGAAACCGGGCTGAAGACATGCTTGTATGGATCTATAGCAAGGTTGAAGGAACCGATAAGGTGTTGAAGGATATGAAAAATGACTTCTCCACTTTATCCCAGATGATGACTTCGCACTGAGTCTCTATCAAGCAGTTGGAGACCTAACTGGGCCAAATGTCCACTCATCTCAATCCAAGGAAAAATGGAACATTGCCTAGTGAAACCATACCAAACCTCAAGAATGATTGTTGAGTTTCAAGACTATGTCAGGCCACTACATTAAATAAGACACTTCTTAGGAGGCAACCCAAGTCTTTAATTTTGTTTTTGTTTCTTTTGAATAACGTGCGTTGTGAGTGTAGGTTGAGAATAGGTCGAAAAATTGAAAAGGGAAGCATAGGCAATGCAAAACCCAAACGGCGATGTACCGAAGGCAGTGTGTGGAATAATTTTTGTCCAAATTTTGAGCTTGAATAGATGGAAAAGTGTATTGTCAAAATTGGTGATCAGAAATCCAAAGGGCAATTCGTCGAAGTGCACTATGCGACTCCATCGCATCCATCAAACAACCTTCAGTTTTGGTGTTTGTTCAGTAATGTTCATGCGAGCTTAAGCTCTAATTGGAGATTCTAGAAAACACGTTCAACAACGTTAGTCGAGATCGCTGAATAAGCCTGATATAAAAAGGCCAAGGGTCTTTTCAAACTCAAAAATCAAAGCCTTTGAGATTTGAGAGCCTTTTCAATCCCTTTCTCTTGCTTCACATATTTTGAGTGTTTGTGATCCCCTTGTGAGTGTTTACAAAGTTTGAGGAGTGCATTTTCTTGGAGTTATACTCAACCCAACCCCGATCACTCAGTTTTCTCGATTATTTTTGACATTAAGGTTGGTTTTTGAATTTGTTGATGTTTTTGAGTTTAAAAGGCATATAGTGTGTGGGCTTCAGCCTTGTAACTGCCTTTGTGTGTTTAATTTCAATGTGTAACATCATATTGTCTGATTTGAACTTTGTCCATGAGATTTTGACTGTGAATGCCTGTGAAACTGTGAATCGTGATTGTGTTGGTTAAATTGTGTATTTGAATTGACAAATATGTTGGGTCTTGGCCTAAATCTATGTAGGTGACGTCTGAGTAGCCCAATGTTGACCCAATTGCATGATTTTTCCCAATGATAGACAAGGTGACTACTTTCTTTAGGGAAAATCCTCAATTAGTGCAATACTTAGTAATATCTGGGAGTTGTCTGAGTAACCATGGGTAGAAAAGCATATAGGTGGATTTTAATGTTGGGGGAAACTAGTATTTGTTGTGCGTGTTGGATTAGATGTGAAACTTAGGAACTGGGCTGATCACTATCTGTTCAGCGAGCTTGTCTTAGCTCGCCAAGTAGGTTAGGCGAATCATCGAGTAAGCCCCAAATCGCCTTTGTGAGCATATGCATGGCCTTTGGGTACTATTCCATTCGACGGGCTTGTCTTAGAAAGTCCGTCGAACCCATTTGGTGAATCGCCAAGTAGGAGAGGACATCGCCCTTGATGCTTATGGCTTTACCTTTTGCATTGTCAGTTTCGGCGGACTTATCTTAGCCTGTCAAAACCACCTGGGTGAACACCGATTTGGCATTGACTTTGCCTTTTATGCATAATCTGTGAGTTAGTTGATACTTTCTATTTCAGCGGGGTCATCGGAGCTCGCCGATCTTGTTTGGCGATTCGCCTTCCCATTAGGTGATCCTCACAAAAATTTCAAAAATTTGATTCAATATTCTTTCGATTTCAACTAACCTTCACAAATCCCTTGTTTGAATGTGTGCTTTACAGGTAATGGCAAGAACTAAGGGTAAGCAAGTGGTTTCCTCTGATACTAAGTCAGATAGAGAGTTGTCTCCTCCTTCTCCTCCTTTTTCGCTAAAGAGACATCAGGGAGTATCTATAAATTAGCCTTCGCGGGCTCCCCACCATCAACACACTACCCTTCCTCAATTATCTCACCAAGAAAGGGTACAACCTAGACAAGGGGTAGTGAGAAAAAGGATGGAGATCAGATCAATGTTGGTGTAGTCTTCTTCTATACATGAACCGGCCTCCAGAGTCCTTTCGGTTATCGCTTTAAGAGCCTTGAATAGTCTCAAATCTGCTAGAGAAAGGATGATACTTGAGGATAGTCGACTCTCCATAGATGAAGTCGTGAGTGAATACCAAGCCATCTGGGACACGATACAATTCCATAAGTTCGAATGATTCGCTAAGCCCAGGAACCCCTACATCCCTTCTTAGGTGAGAGAGTTCTACGTTGCATATGATCAAGTCCTTTCTAAGAAGTGAAGGGAACAGTCTGGAAACCACTTGAGGAAGTGGAGGTGAGAGGAAATAAAGTCTTTTATGACGTTGGAGCTATTAATACTGCACTACGGATGCCGCCATTTGATTTAGACTTGTATCTCTCCGGATGTGCCATGACTTGGATTTTCTAAAGGGATGGTTGGCTCCCTTGATTTCAGACTCTTCTCCTTCCTGTATGGCTGATGGTGCCTGGATCGAGAAGAAGGACTTGAATGTGACGGCATGGTATTGGTTTGATTCATTAGCAGCAACCTGATGCGTCACAGAATGAGTCCATACTTCACCACGACAAAGAGATATTAGTAGGTACCATAATTAATAGGGATCACATAAATATGGCTGTTATTATTGCCAATGAGATGTTTATGAGGGCAATGTAGCAGCAAACATTGCTCCCATTTCTAGTACTGATCATGTAGTTGTGCGAGAGGGCATGAGTCCCTTTTCGGGTATCTTGAGATGTTAGAGTCACACCTGCTTCATCCAGCCACATCAAACAGATTGAGGTAGAGTGTTTGAGGGATGACGCAGCTTGGTGAAAGCCGCCACCACCAGAAGTTACGCCCATGGCTTACCCCACCACTTCGGTAGCTGAGGCAAGCACACCCGCTCCTTCTGTGGAGCAAAAAGGAATCTCTACACCTTCCTCCACTGCTGGCCCTTCTATTTCTTCATTTGTGCCTCCTTCTACTACTGTTCCGACTGCTGTGAGGCCTCCCCCCTCTTTTATTGCCCGTCCCTCTTGACCTAGGCCATGATCTACCAGATGGGCAGCCTTGCCCAGCCAGTGGATGTTAAAGTTTTCGGGTTGAAACGAACATGCCTAAGATCATTAAACAGACCATCAAGAAGGCCTTGGATCCTTTGATTAAGCGGATGGCCAAGCGTGAGGAAACTATTGAGAGTCCTAGCCTGAGATTGGATGATCTCACAACTAGGTTAGAGGCTCGGGAGAACGTCGAGGGTAGCTCTAGTGCACTAGACGCTATGCGAGATGAGATTGCTACTCCGAAGGCGGAGTGGTCCAGTTACAGCCAACAGACATCTCCATGCTTTGGGGTGAGGTTCCCCTTCCAGATGCAACTAATCCCGTGCCCGAGATGCCGAGTACTGTGCCTCCCTCTAGTGAGTAGCCTAAGGTTTCTATTCATGTTGAGTCTGGTGAAGCTGATGAGAGTGAGAGGGCTGAGGATGACTTGGCTGAGGAGACAAATGAGGAGGAGTTGCAGGTTGAAGAAAAGGGGATTGCGTTGACACTAACAGAGTTACAGGTGACCGAGGAGGTCATTCTTCAGGAAGCCCTGGAGTGATCTCTTCGTGAGACTTCCGAGGTTGGTTATAGTGGAATCACTTCAGACCCCACCTTACCTCCCACTGCTGAGATGGGCACTGATTCCCCAATTGAGCTTTCCCTACCGCCTCTAGTGATCTTGTTGTCGGGCAATCGGCCCTTCTTGAGGCTTTACCATCTGAGATTCCAGACGAGAGTACTCCATAGGAATAGCCTGTCAGGGGGATCATTGATCTCAGCCTTCCCGTATTTTTTTTATCTTGCATTGAGGACACTGCAATATTATTTTTGTTGGAGTAAGGGCCTTCGTGCCAATATTCTACTTTTGATTTTATTTTATTATTTTGAGTTTTGAACAGATTTAGTAGTACTTTTTATTTATATTAGAGTTCTCTTTTGGGTTAAAACTTGTTTCTTTAGTTTTGTTTCATTCTCTCTTGATGTTGTATCTTCCCCAATGAGTGTAAAATCATGAAATACTTGAAGTTTCAATTTGAGGATCGATTGTGTCCAATATCGATGTCTTGAATAGTACTCATGAAGAGCATAGTGTATAGTGTTTATGTTTCAAGAATGAAATAGATATGGTTGCACTTTTGATTGATCTCTTTGAATCTTTTGTTGACTAGCTGCGTTTCGATGTGAGACTTGCAATGAATATTGCACGTACACTTTTGATATTTTCGGGATGTGCTAAATGAGTGTATTTGAAGTGTCATGTGTGGTGAGATCTTACTAGAAAGCATGCATGTGGAATCCTAAATTTTCCCTATTAGTCCAATTGTTTGAATCTTGATGAGTTCAAGGCATGATGTTGTGTAATAACTTAAAGAGGGAACCAAAATGTCGATAATCCTTTGTGACTACCTTGTGAGGGTGTCAATCCATTTTGACACCATTTGAGCTTAACCTATTTGTTGACAACCAAAAGAAAGCCGCTTGAACAAAATTATCCCTACCTTCTCACCAAATATCCTTTTTGAAGCATTGTGATGTTTGAATAGCCAACTTAGGCCAAAATCCTAAGTTGGGGTGTGGAAATGAAGGAAGAAGGAAAGTCAAGTGAAGGGCAAAAAATGATGAAATAAGACTCAACTTTGAAAGTGTTCCCAAAAATAAGGAACCCCTCCTTATAAAAATAATAATATCATTATAATGAAAATGCCTTGAAAAGAATGAAAAAGGAAAAAAAAGAGAAGTGAATGAAATAAAAAGGGAGTTTAAATAAATTGAATGACAAGTAAAGGGTTGAGTTCTCAAATGAAAAAGAAGGAGAAAAACTTGAGAAGAGGTGACGATGATTCAACAATGCTTTGAAAAGGTAAATTCACTAATTCAAAATTGACCCTACCTTAAACCTAAGACTCATTACAAGATTAAAAGACCATTGAGATCTTGCATGAACTAGGTTATGTGATGATTGAAAATTATGGGCAAACCTATGAGACAAAACTTTCATATGTTTCTCTTTTGAGAGAAACAAGGTTGTATTGATTCCTTATACATTTGTTGATTTGATTTGTGAGAGCATATAATCGTTCTTGATGTGAGGGCACTTGAATGCAATTGTTGAAACATGTTCTCGAATAATCCAAGAAGCTAAAGCGAGATTGAGCTTGTATTGAGACTAGCTAGTCATCATTTGAAGGTTTGTGATCATGATTGAGGGTAACATGTTATTGAGAATAGTTTTGCTTTGACACTTGCATGTTATATCTCATTGAGTACTGTTATAGACACACTCATTGAGCTTTTTGTGCTATTGATTTACTTGAGGACAAACAAAAGTTTAAGTTAGGGGTGCTGATGAGTGGTAAATTTGTACTCATTTAAGGTCCATTTAACTCAATAATTAGTGTTCTCAATGCCTAATTTTGTCCTATTCTGATAGAATGTTGATGATTTGTAGCTATGAAGGCAATTGAAAAAGGAAAGGAGTGATATGTTTGAAAGAATGACAAAAAATATAAAAAGAAGTGCAAAGTAAACATTGTTGATCGCCTAACATGAAGGGCATATCGCCATCTGAGCACGACCTCGCCCAAATTCACAATGCATAAAATTGTGTCTATCAAAGAGGGTCAGCAAACTCAAGTAGAGACGGCGATGCACTGAATGAAAACAACGATCCTGATGGACATCGCCCAAAGCGATCGTGTGCAAAGTAAAGATTTACTGCTTGTAAGGTGAACCAATGTGGTACTTAGCGATTCACCGAACGGGAAACGCTAACTCAATCGAGTTCACCAAGTGAGGTTCAAACACCTGAAGTCTAGAGCATCATAAGGCGAGCTGAGGAGAGAAGGGTGATTCACCAAGTAGGTTGGGCGAGCCCGACTAATGTCGGCGAGTCATTAGCGAAATGGATTTTGGGCCAAATTTTGGAAAAGTATAAATAACCCAAAGGATACATATTTTAGAGAGTTCCATTTTTAGAGAGTGGAAAAGGTTCTTTTGAGGGAGTCTAAGAACACTTTACCTTTGAATAACACTTTTCTAGCTTTTGGGGTTTTACAATTTGGAGTTTGGATTTGATAAATTGATGTTGAATGCAAAGTGAGTTTATTCTTAATTTCTTGATTTCATGTTACCCATAACTGCTTTCATGGAAGGTATACATTCTTTTCTTTTTGTGATGGGTGGTTAAAACTCCAAGATCTAGGGGTGCTCAAATAGGATTGGGCGTTGATTTAATGTAGTGGGTAATGTGCTACGCTCTAGTTTATTGTTGTTCATACATGAATTTGGTCTAATTACCATGAGGTTAACTCAAGGGTTAAGGTTACAAACATAATTCCTACTTCCGATCTCTTGTTGATGCTCGAAAGAGATTGATTGGAGTGGACAATTAGTTCAATACTAGCAATTTAGATTTGATGTCTATAACTTGCTTGAAAGAGAGGTTATGAGTCGGATTCATTTGGCCTGTTCTTGAAAGAGAGAATACAGTAAGGTAATAGGATGTTTAGGATTGGCATATAGATGAAACCGAAAGGAGATTCTATGCATAGATTTTTTGAGATCGAAAGATGATTAGCGTCAATGAAGTTGACTTAACCTATTCGTGAATTTTCATCACTATAGAGAAGCACAATTACCCTATGTGATATCGATTTCCAATCCCTGTACCCCTAGATTGTTTGTTAATTGTTGCTTTCGTCTAATTTTTAGTTTAATTGCAGTTGTTGATAATCGAAGCTTTATATTAAGTTGGTGGTATCATCCACCCAATTGTTCTTACTATTACAAATGAGCTAAATTAAATTTCAAATTTCTTGATAAGAAATTCTCTACGATATACCATTCCCTGTGGGATTCGATCCCAACTCTTCGTTGGGTTTTTACTGACTACGATCGCTCACTCTTTTAATTGAGTTTGGAGGGTGATTTGAGCTATCAATGAACCGTTTTGTCCCTGAGCCAAAGCATATATGGAATGTACATTCTACAATATCACACAGAAATATCAGACATGGTAAAAAGAAAAAACCGTCTCCTCAATTCACATAACAACAACTACTACTACAACTGTGCCCCAGACCCAAACAAGTTTGGGCTACATACTTCCATTAGCTAAAAGGATATTCTAAGCCAATTGAGCAAATATGACAAGTAAAAAATCTGGAAATACTATAAGTAATTACCCTATAAGATATTTTTAGAGTTATAAGACTACTGGTTCTCCCAAAGTACAACTCATGCGGACATCATATGCGAAATAAGAAAGAAAAAAGTGGAGTAAGTGAGTAAATAGTTTGGGTCATGAGTCCATTAAGAGTAATTAATTTGAGTTAGGTCTAATTTAGCTAAATAGTTTCACATTTAGGTCTATTTTGTGTACTTTACCCTTCAATTTATCTATTAATAAAATGAGCCTCAAGCTCCAAATTTGACTTAAAAAAAACTATCGTTCAAAGTGCACAATAGATAATATTGGTTTTGTATAAAGTGCTAGAGAAAAACATTTTTGGAGCTGATTTTTGTTCCTAATAATTGGATCATGAATTAGTACTTTAGATCGATCCACACACTTGGAAGCTCTAGCGTGTGCATTGCTTGTCTAACGGAAATGGCTTCTACTTTTCTCAAGATATTTTTGTGGTCGCCTTATTATATTTATTTGGAGGAAGAAAAAAAATAGTCTTCATTTGAATGTCTCTCCTTTTTTTAGAACTCTTTAATTTTAATATTTTACATAATATGTTTAAGTACAAAAGATTAAAAAATATTTTGGTAAATTTGACCTATCATTAATTTAAAAACATATAATTAAAAAAATTATTAATTTCTTAAACTTTATGTCAAGTTAAAATAGAACAATTGAATTAAAACGGAGGAAGTATCACAACAACTCCTAGCATTTAAAAAAACCCACAGAACTAACTACCTTAATTAGAAATAATTGATAAAACATAAAAATAGGAACCAAAATATTATTATTGGATCCCACTTATTTAGTAAAAAAGATGTATTCTTTTATTAATATATGCATAATATTGGAATACTAAATAGTCTTTAGATATTTATTAAATTATATCTTGAGTCAAACAACATCACGTAAGAATAGAGACAATATTTATTTTTAGAATTTACTAAATGTCGTTTGTTTATATTTTTTAATGTTTGGTTAGCGAAAATTGTGTGAGATGGTAGGGTTGATAGTTTCGAAGAAATATGTGGTTAAATGAAGTTATTATTGATTGTTATAAATTGAGGGAATAATAGGCAACAAACGAATCGGTCATAAAAGCCATAGAAGAAATAGAAGAAGTCTTCTTCAATGGCTATCTACATCAAAGCCTTTGTTCTTCTTCCTTTACTTTTTGTTTCATCTTATGCTAGAAACAAACATACTGACCAAGGCTTTGACGATGCTGACGATTCTCCCGTTGGTGTCAATTTTGATCCTTCCCCTCATGGATTTTTGGAATTCCTAGATGGAAAGAAAAAGAAGAAGAAAAACAACAAGAAGTCCAACAAGAAAAACAAAAAAACTGAATTAATATTTCCACAATTTCCATTTCCCTTTCCCTTTCATGGAGTGCACGAAAACAAAGAGGAAGCAGCACCATTAGAACCGGCTGTCGAAGAGAAAAAAAATGGCATTCCAAAGCCGGATTTCGAGACGGAAAATCGTGGTGCTTGGATGATACATTCACCAAATGCTGGTGTTGCAGCCATGCATATACAATTGATGCCAAATAACAAGGCTGTTTGGTATGACACTACAAATCTTGGACCATCTGCAATTCAAAACAACCCTCCATTTTGCAAGCCAGTCCCAGAAAGGCCTGGTGAGACTGATTGTTGGTCTCATGGCGTTCAATATGACGTTGAGAGTGGTCAAGTTAGGACATTGAAGGTTTGCTACCTCCTCCTAATTTTTATATCTAATATTATGCATTTAGATTTTACACGAATCTGATATAGCTACGAGCTAATTACATCCTATATATACATTTTTTTCGAATTACAAAAAGCCCTTAAATTTGGTGAAATCTGGATACATCCAAAACTTCCTGATACTTCGTGTCCTGGTTTCGGATACATCCCTAAATGTGCTAATACAACGCGTCTCGGTTTCGAATACATCCCTCAACGTCCGGATACATTGCGTAAAGTGATGTATCCGATCGATACATTGTGTAAAGTGATGTATTCGACTGATACATCATGTAAAGTAACTTCCCGATACATCACATACATCCGGATACATCGCGTAAAGTGATGTATCTGACCGATAAATAGCATAAAGTAGAGATTTTGGTAATTTTTTCAAATGGTAGGAAATTTTAGAAAATATAATAAAATAAGTTGTGTATTTTGATAATTTTTCCAATTACACATGCATAAGAGGCATATAAATATAAGTGGATTTAAAATTATACAGACCAGATTAACGAGATTTTTCTGGATCACTAATTTATTTAATTATTTCTATCATTATGTCACATTTCTTCATTCCTGAAAGAAAATAGTAACCTTTTTTGAGAGTTTGTCTTAGAATGTTACTGAATTAAATTAACATAAACCTATATTTTATTTTATTTTTAATTTCTGAACCAGTTTCCATTTTCTCATGGGAAAGCTTTATTTACCTAAAGATCTATAAAGAGATCTTGTTCTTTTCCTTGCTAGGCATAAATATCATATGCATCTTTTAAGGATAAAAATTTCATTGATAAGGGAACATTTTTTAGAAAGAAACGTCGAAAAAATGTACTCCCTCCCGAGTCCGGACAATTTTACCTATAACATGTTTTATTTTCACGCCCCTTGAGAAACTATGTGTGTTGACTATTATGCCCTTATTTTTAAAAAATTTAATCATTTAGAATGTCTATCTCTGTTCAATGAATATTCTCTCTATTTATGTGTATGTGCACTTCACCTAGGTTTTTTTATGCAAATTAGTCAATGTTTATTACTTTCATTATTGTTATTATTAAAGACAAAATGGGAAGAATTAGTCAATTATATCTTAATTTTCTAAAATGACAATTAATTTAGATCATATATTTTTATTAGGAACCACAAGTAAAGTGGTCCGATGGGAGTACATCATTATCGACTAAACTAGAAAGCTATCGAAACTGGAAATGACCATTATTGACCGTTAACATGATTGTCAAGGAACAAAATGAATGCTTTTTGATCTCCAAGTTCCACATATAGCTCTGTTTCCTTTTCTAATAATTGTGTATTTCTTTTCTTCAATTGATATACAGATAATGACTGATACATGGTGCTCATCCGGAGGTTTGTCCTCTAATGGTGAACTAGTAAGCACAGGAGGTTATCGTGAAGGAATCCGCAGTATAAGAATCATGAATCCATGCGATAACTGCGAGTTTCAGGAAAATGCTAATGGTCTTGCTGCTATGAGATGGTACAAAATATATCATTCCAATCTTACTTTTTAAAGAGTTAATCTTCCACACACTATCAACATAAAAGAAACATTGTATACTATATCAATCACTTTAAAAGAAAAATTTATAATATCGCCACTAAATGTCTCTTTTGTTGTAGTGCTTATAAAAGATAAGTAACCAACATGTTAAATTATACTAAGTCTGCGGATATAAGATAAATCGATTTCTAAAATGATGGAGAAGTTTTATGTTTGTGAATCAACAGGTATGCTACTCAGCATATGCTTGAGAATGGTAGCTTCATTCTTGTTGGAGGTCGTGGTGCACACAACTACGAAATCATTCCACCAGGAAGACTGCAATTTCAGGTGCAACAATTTGGGTTAAATTTCCTTGTTGAGACTGAAGACGAGAAAGAAAACAATCTCTATCCATTCGTCAATCTTCTTCCTGATGGGAATGTATTTATATTTGCCAATGATAGATCAATAATCATTGATCCTTATAGTGGAAAAACCATCCGCGATCTTCCTGTACTTGCTGGAGGTTCAAGAAACTATCCAGCATCAGGAATGTCCGCACTTTTGCCAATCAATCTCAATACTCCTAATCCTGAGGATGTTGAAGTTGAGATAATTGTTTGTGGTGGAAATACCAACGATGCCTTCAAATATTCGGAGTTTCCACCTAGACAATTCTTCCCTGCATTAAAAGATTGTGGAAGGTTATTTGCTAACAGACAAGGAGCTCAATGGGATATTGAAGAAATGCTATCACCAAGAGTGATGGGAGACATGTTGCTTCTACCAACCGGAGATATATTGATCATCAATGGAGCAAAGACAGGAACTTCAGCATGGGATGCTGCTGAGGAACCTAATTTTTTTCCACTTCTTTATAGCCCAAACAAACCAAAAGGACAGAGGTTCAAGGAATTGACCCCTTCACAAATCCCTAGAATGTACCATTCTGTTTCTGCTGTTTTGCCTGATGGCAAGATTTTAGTGGCAGGCAGCAATACCCATGCTACATATGACTTCCAGGCTAAATATCCAACTGATTTGAGAGTGGAGAAATTCTCACCTCCTTACTTGGCACCTGAGTTGGAACAACACAAGCCCCAAATTCTTGAGAATGGAGTCAACAAGGAGATGAAATATGGTCAGAATTTCAAGATAACTATCAAGTTGGATGAAGTTGTAGATGAGAATGACATTAAGGTTACAATGTATGCACCACCTTTTACAACACATGGCTACTCTCAGGGACAAAGGTTGCTTATTTTGAAGCTTCAAGCTGTGACAAATCAAGAGGTTACAGTAGTTGCACCACCTTCAGGCAGAATTGCTCCACCAGGCTACTATTTACTCTTTGTGGTTCACCGCGGTGTTCCTAGCCATGGAATGTGGGTGCACATTGACCTGTAGACATGATCAACAATATCACTAATTCTTTACTTGTTTATTTATGTATACTATTGATGTTTTATATACAAAAGGAAATATATATTAAACCTTTGCTATCTTGTTTTATTCTTTAGGCAAGGTCATATACTTGTCATGGTATATATTTTTGAGCTTGTGGTTTTCGCCTTCCTCTTTAACTTAAGTTGTGATTTTCACTATCATAAGGCTTTGTCATTTCCAAACTGGAAAAAACACCCAGGTCATTTTTTAATACTGTTACATATTTAGATTTTCTTGACCCTGTTTGCTTATGTCTAGAGAATATGAATAAAGTAAAGTAGAACAAACAAAGACAACAAAACTGTGGTGGCTTGTAACTTGCATCCTAACATCTGCATAAAAGTGAAGAATTATAAAATTAACATGAATCGCAAAAGTACGCACTCTAATGAGCACATCCTTAATTAACTATTCCGTCCGGAGTAACAATTTTGGGGGGGGGGTAGGTCGAATATAGCTTCGATTAGCTTTCTTATGATTTTTATCATATTTGATTAAAAGTTTTATGGTAAAGTTGTTGTTCTGTGGTAATTTTGCGGATTATTTCATTTGT
>JAJONR010006177.1:0-42933 GCA_029582245.1 Solanum etuberosum | reverse complement strand
AATAACCGACATAAAACCACATGAGCTAAATGTGGAGTCCGATGTATACGCCCCATCGAGAGGACCCAATATACCCTGCCAGAGGTATAAAGGCATGACTGGTGTGATCACTAAAATGATGCCCACAGAGGGGACTTACAACCTACGGCACACGTAGTTCTGGGACTATGAGGGTACGCTGGAACCCTAGTCCACTCGGTATTAACCTACTCCCAATTGATTATGAAATTAACACATTATGGCTGAATTCTGTAAAACACGGATAGCTCGATGTTCTGACACGCAAACTCTGAGAATGCAACAATTATATCTGATAATATGACATTCGTAAGTTGAAGCATGTATATAACTCAAATAGCTGGCCTATCATGTGTAATTCATGAACTAAAGGAACTACATAGCTAGGGTTCTAAATTTCATGCAAGAAACTGAGCAACAACATGATAATCTTATTTGGATCATTCTAACAGCTAAAACCCAAAAATTTCTAACATTCAAGAAACCCTAGGTCTAGATAATATCAAGGGAATCAAGATTCTGACTGTATTCTAGGGACCTAATGGGCAAAATAAACCCACTAGTGAAATCCCACATACCTGGTGATGAATTCCACGAAGAAATATTTCAATTTCGGGGATGGAACTGAAGAAAACTCGTTGCGTTCTTAGAAAAGGTTTGGTCGACTCTTTCTTCCCTTTTGCTCTGAGTTTGCTAAATTTTGGAGAATGAATTGACTAGGGTAAGTTCTAATTAAGTTACTAGGCTTAAACTGACCAAAACTACATAGTTTAGGGGGTTAAACGACGTAGTTTAGGGGTCCAACGCATAGGGAAAAGACCAAAAGACCCCTGACTTAATTGTTGTCGTGGTCAACCGATGGACTGACCCCTGACTTAACTGTTGTCGTGGTCAACCGATGGACTGCCCGACGGACCGTGGAAGGATCGACGGTCCGTGCTGGTCAACCGTCGTTCGTTACTAGGAGTCGAATAATGAGGGTATGACCTACGGCCCTGGACCACGGACCGTGGTCTGACCTACGGTTCGTAGGTCCTGGCGTAGGCAGACCCGTAGCTGATTTTCTGGGGGGGTTTCTGATACTGAAATCTGGGGCCCGACCTACGGCCTTGGACCACGGACCGTGGTCTGCCCTACGGTCCGTAGGTCCTGGCGTAGGTTTGGACTTAGAATAATTTTTCTTGGGTTTTATTGGAGGGGTTCTAGGTGGTGAACCACGGACAACCAGGACGGACCGAAGGTCACCCTACGGTCCGTAGGTGGTGCCCGTCGGTGGCACATGTAGCTTCTCAAATCCAGAATCTAGTCTGTCTAGGATACGGGGTGTTACATAACTCTTTATATTCTAAGAGATATGCTTGTTTGAAGTTGGCCCAAATAGAATCTTACATCAAAACTTAATCGATATGGAAACTTCTAGAACACTTATCAAAAACTCATCAAGAAATTAAATTGCTCAATATTTATGGATAAATTCGCGAAAGAAACTCATGATTGGCGTGTGGGTGAACAAACCCAACACTATGGAAGCTTACATACCTCAAAGAACTAGGTTCTTGGTGAAATCTTTAATTTTTTGAACGAAAGCTTGAAACTTTAAACTTTTTCTCTCTTGAATCTTCTCTCTAAAACCGTAAACGCCTTTGGGGTTGAAAGAAACTGATTCTAATTAGTTTAGACCCTTAATTCGGTGTAATTCATGTTTAGAATAATTGGGGGTATGGAAAAGACTAAAATTCCCCTCATATTTTTGGGTAAGTTTCTTTAAATGGACTGCCTGACTTCAAAAGGGCATATCTCCCTCATATGAGCTCGAAAAATAGCAAACTGGGTAGCGTTGGAAAGAGGACTCAGGATCTTTCATTCGATATCTTGTGGGTCTACTAACTCATCTTGTACTGAAAGTTATGGTTGTTTGAAGTTGACCCAACACTTAAAAGAACTAAGGAATTACTTGAATGAATTCTCTCTAATTCTTTTTGGAACTCAAGATGCTATATCTAGTGATCTTATTGTTTAAGAAATTTTAAATTCCTCTGTAAAATCCTAATCACCATGAAGGATGGTTCGAGTCTTAGTTCAACCCGGCGATATAGGACACCATTTGATTTCAACAGTTTGAAGGGTTACCGAACCTCGAAATGCTTATGTAACTCCTTGGGTAAGAGAATTTTACACTGCTTATGCACATGAATTACAAAATCAGAGATAGGGCACAATATGGAATCCATTAGAAGAGGTTGAAGTGTGTGGCAAGATGATTCAATGTGACACGGGTGCCATCAACACTACTTTAGGCACCATATCAAACCTTACTTACATGTTTACACTGGCATGCATCATGACCATGACTTTCTCAAGGGTTTGCTAGCACCTTTTATCTCCGAAAGTTGTCCACCTTAGATGGTTGACGGTGTGAAAATAGAAAGAAGGACATTAATGTTGGTTCCAATACTAATTTAGGTTTATTAGTAGTAATATTATGTCATCAAAAAATTAGTCCATCCATCGGCATCCCAAGGCTATATTAGTGGGTACAATAGTCGATAGAGAAAAGGTGAATATGGGTAAAATCATTGTGGAAGAGATGCTATTGATGGTCAGGAGCAGACATCTCTACCTTTTCCGGTCATGATCACACATTTGTGTGAAGATGCAGGAGTTCCCTTTCAGGGGAAGACAAATGTAAGGATCACCCCAACTTCATTGAAATTTAGAGGATTGAGGTTGACTATCTACAGGATGATGCAGCTTGGAGGAAGCCGCCACAACTAGACATTACGCATGTGGTTGATCCTTCCGCACTTGTTGTTGAGGCCACTACATCTTCTGTTTTTGTGGAGCAGCCATGTATACACCATCCTTTCTCAGTACACACTACTACCACTGCTACTTCTGTTGCACCTACCCCCGATCCTATCTCACACCCCCTTGACACAGGCCATGATTTATCAAATTGGAAATCTTGCTTGGTTTGTAGATGTTAGTTCTCCAAGGGGTTAGACGGACGTGCCCAACATGATTGATAAGGCTATTGAGGTTGCTTTAGCTCCACTGAGTTTTAGGTTGAGTCAGTGTGAGGACCTTATTTAGTCGCATGTTGTGAAGTTGGATAACCTCACCGCTAGATTTGAGGCCCACAAAAAGGATGAGGGTAGTTCAAATTTTCTTTCTTCGATGAGGGGTGAGCTTGATACTTTGTGGGATGATGTTGACCAGGTGTGGTCTACAGATATATAAATATTATGGGATGAGCTTCCCATACCTGATGCACCCATGTTTGTGTCCCTGGTTCTGCCTAGTGGTGAGATTTTATATAGTTTGCTATGCAGCTGAGTGGAGGCGATGTGGAGGTTGTTGAGTTATAACTATTGGTGCTTGTGATGAGAGAGAGGATGAGAGGGCTGATGATTATTTTTCCCATTAGACTGATAAGGAAGAGTTAAAGAGATAGGAAGTAACACCCCGTATGCTAGAACTACTAGAAATGCAGAATTCCCGAAGTTGCAGGTGCCACCAACGGTGCAACCTACGGACCGTAGGTAGGGTCCATAGATGTCCACATGCAGCTCCTCCCCAGAAAGTTTAGGAAATTTGGCTAAGGGTAGACCCACGCCAGGACCTACGGACCGTAGGTCAGACCACGGTACGTTGTCCAGGGCCGTAGGTCGAACCCCAGATTTCAACTCCCAGAACTCCAAAAAATTAAGCTAAGGCATGACCCACAGCCAGGACCTACGGACCGTAGGTCAGACCACGGGCCGTGGTCCAGGTCCGTGGATCGTGGCCTTCAGGTTCGAGCCCCAGAATCCCATCGACGGTTGACCAGCATGGACCATCGGTTAGTTCTATCGGTGGACCTCACATTAGTTAAGTCAGGGGTCTGTTGGTCTTTTCCTTATGCGTTGGACCCCTAAACTACGTAGTTTTGGTCAATTTAAGCCTAGTAACTTAATTAGAACTTACCCTAGTCAATTCATTCTCATAAATTTAGCAAACTTAGAACAAAAGAGGAGAAAGAGTCGATCAAACCCCTTTCCAAGAACGCAACAAGGTTTCATCAGTTACAGCCCCGAAATCAAAAGATTTCTCCGTGGAATTTGTCACCAGGTATGTTAGATTTCACTAGTGGGTTCCTTTTGCCCATTAGGTCCCTAGAATTCAGCCAGAATCTTGATTCCCTTGAAATTATCTAGACCTAGGGTTTCTTGAATGTTAGAAATTATTGGGTTTTACCTGCTAGAATGATCCAAATCAGATTATTATGTTGTTTCTTCAGTTCTTGCATGAAATTCAGAACCTAAGTTGTGTAGATTCGTTTAGTTAATGAATTACACATGCTAGGTCAGTTATATTCAGATATACATGTCCCAGTTACGAATGATTCATTATCAGTACATTAATGTTGCATTCTCAGATTTTTCATGTCAGTATTTTGAGCTATCCAGTATTAAAGAAATTCTGTCATAATATGTTATTTAAATAATCAGTTGGGAGTAGCATTAATATTGAGTTGGACTAGGGTTCAGCGTCCCCGAATAGTGGCAGAACTACGTGCCTCGTAGGATGTAAGTCCCCTCTGTGGGCATCATTTTAGTGATCACAATACTCATGCCTCTATACCTCTGGGAGGGTATATTGGATCCTCTCGATGGGGCGTATACATCGGACTCCACATTTAGTTCATTTGGTTTTATGTTGGTTATTAGTAGCCCCCTCACAGTCAGATTCTATTGCATTGACCATGTTATTAGTTACAATCAGATTTCAGTCTCAGCATGTTATAAAGTTGGTCATTGCATTCAGTTAGTTCATGTTCAGTATTTCTAGTATAGTATCATGCTTATCTTATATCATTACTCAGTTATATGATTTGTTCAGTTATGTTTATATTGTTCAGCTTTACTCTATCCTGCATGGTCAGTACCTTTCAAGTACTGACGCATACTCTGCGCTACATCTTTTCATGATGTAGGTCCAGGTTTTCAGCTTCCAGATCATGCATAGATCGGTTTCTGATCTTCAGCTCAGCAGTATCAGTTGTGAGTCCTTATTCTCTGAGGACGACAGACATGTTTCCTTTTGATTTTAGTGTTTAGTTTCAGTTTTGCTAGATTTAGCTGAGGCATGTCCCAGGACTTGTAGTCAGTTAGAGGCTTATTTCAGACATAGTTAGATTCAACTTTAGCATTTGAGTTTGACTTTTCAGATGTTGTTAAACTCTCAGATTTTCTATATTAAAATAGTTTATGGGTATTCCCCATCATTTCATGTTTTAGATTCCGCACAGTACTTTCTTATTTCAGTTATCATAGTATTCTTATGTTATGCCAGCAAGGTGAAATTGGGGTCATTTGTGATCCTATGTCCCTTGTCCGCGTCCTGGTGGTAGCCTCGGGGTGTGACAAACTTTGTATCAAAGCACTAGGTTTAAGTTTCCTAGGATGTCTGAAAATCCACACTAAGTAGAGTTTTTTTCATGGGTGTGAAGTGTACCACATCTAATGAGGGGGAAGCTACGAAGTGTTTTAGGAAAGCCTCACTTTCTTGATATTCTTATCGCGCGTTGGTATGATCTCTCTCTAACTCATCGTTATATGTTTCAGATCATGCCTCCTCGTCGAGATAACGCAAGGAATACTAACGCAGCTCCTCCAGTCCCAGATCAGAAAGTTTCAAATGCTGAATTTCGGAATGCCATTCAGCTTTTGGCTCAGAGTGTCACTAAATAGAAAAACCAGCAGATTCCAGCTCCTGCAAATTCTAATGTTGGGTCAGCTGCAGCTAGAGTTTTTGATTTTGTTAGGATGAATCTGCCTGAGTTCTTAGGACCACAGATTGGTGAGGATCCCCAAAATTTCATCGATGAAGTCAAGAGGATCTTTGAAGTGATGCAGGTAACTGGTAATGATAGGGTTGAGTTGGCATCCTATCAGCTTAAGGATGTAGCTCATTTCAAGTATACTCAATGGAAAGAGAACAGGGGTACAGATGCACCTCCTATCACTTGGGATTGCTATAGTGAGACTTTTCTAACCAGGTTCTTCCCAAGAGAGTTGAGGGAGGCAAGAGCTCAGGAGTTCATGAATTTGAGACAATGTAACATGACAGTCAAAGAATATGGACTTAAGTTCACCAAACTCTCCAGTTATGCTCCTCACATGGTTGTCGATTCCAGGGCTCAAATGAACAAGTTTATGTATGGAGTGTCAGACTTAGTGAAAATAGAGTGTAGAAATGTATGTTGCTGGAAAATATGAACATCTCTAGGCTCATGACTCATGCTCAGCAGGTTGAGGGAGATAAGCTTAAAGAATAGGCTCACGAGAAAAAAAAGGCTAGGACAGGCAACTATGAGTATTCTGAACAGAAATAGGGTGGTGGAAATCGCTCGCTGGTTCAGTAAAAGTCTTCAGCCCCAGCACCTTCATCAGCTAGTGTTCTATCCTCCAGGTTCCGACAGGATCAGAAAAGTAGGGCATAAGGCTCTAAGTTTCAGGGGAGTGTTTGAGGTACTAGAACCTACCCAACTTGTCCTAAGTGTGGTAAGAACCATCCGAACGAGTGTCTTGCAGGGAAGGAAGGATGTTTTCGGTGTGGTCAGTCTGGTCATAGGTTGCGAGATTATCCTTGTAAACAGGGTCAAGGAGGTAATAATGGTATAGCTCAGTCCACAACTTGAGCAGCACCAGCAGGT
The DNA here is from genome assembly GCA_029582245.1 of Solanum etuberosum. Classification (NCBI taxonomy): domain Eukaryota; kingdom Viridiplantae; phylum Streptophyta; class Magnoliopsida; order Solanales; family Solanaceae; genus Solanum; species Solanum etuberosum. The sequence continues at coordinate 36,218 of JAJONR010006177.1, read as the reverse complement.
CACCCGACTCAGCAGGGTAACTCATCTGGTACAGGTGGTGATCAACGCCAAAACAGGTTGAATGATCTTTGGGCTCGCCAGGATCAGGAAGATTCTCCTGAAGAGGTCACTGGTACGTTACGAGTCTTTGACTTAGATGTTTATGCTTTGTTAGATCCAGGGGCTACTCTTTCCTTTGTAACTCTTTATATAGCAATCAATTTCAATGTTAGTCCAGAAATTCTCTCTGAACCCTTCTCAGTCGTTACTCCAGTCGGTGACCCAATTATAGCTAGACGGGTAGACATAAATTACCCTGTCACAGTTTCACAGAAAGTCACCTCAGCAGATCTTGTAGAGTTAGAAATAGTAGACTTCGATATCATTCTAGGCATGGATTGGTCCTGTTATGCCTCAGTTGATTGTAGAACTAGGATCGTTCGTTTTCAATTTCAGATGAACCAATCTTAGAATTGAAGGGTAGTAGCTTAGCGCCTATGGGTCGATTTATTTCTTACCTTATGGCCAAAAAGATGATTTCCAAGGGGTACATCTATCATCTAGTTCGGGTTAAGGATTCAAGCTCTGAAACCCCAACTCTTGAGTCTATTTCAGTAGTTAATGAGTTTCCAGAAGTGTTTCCAGAAGATCTTCCCGGAGTTCCTCCCAAAAGGGAAATCGACTTTGGAATTGATCTCCTTCCGGATACCCAGCCTATTTCTATTCCTCCTTACAGAATGGCTCCAGCTGAGCTTAAGGAATTGAAAGAGCAGTTGAAAGACCTTCTAGTTAAGGGATTCATCAGACTTAGTATTTCGCCATGGGGTGCACCAGTGTTGTTTGTAAAAGGGAAAGATGGTTCTCTCAGGATGTGCATTGAGTATCGGCAGTTGAACAAAGTCACAACCAATAATAAGTATCCCATCCCTGGGATTGATGACTTGTTTCACCAACATCAGGGTGCTAGTCATTTTTCGAAGATAGACCTCAGATCCGGTTATCATCAGCTCAAAGTCAGAGATAGTGACATTCTGAAAACAGCCTTCCGAAATCGGTATGGTCATTATTAATTTGTAGCTATGTAATTTAGACTAACCAATGCTCCTGCAGCTTTCATGGACTTGATGAACAGAGTGTTTAAGCAAATTTTGGACTTGTTCGTGATCGTCTTTATTGATGATATCCTCATTTACTCTAGGAATGAGGAAGAACATGCGACTCCTTTGAGAGTTATTTGGCAAACTCTCAAAGATCGCCAGTTGTTTGCTAAATTTAGCAAATGTGAGTTTTGGTTACAATCAGTTGCTTTCCTTGGGCATATAGTATCCAGCGAAGGGATTCGAGTGGATTCTCATAAAATAGAAGCAGTTAATCAATGGCCCAGACCTACCTCTCCTACAGACATCAGAAGTTTCTTAGGTCTAGCAGGTTATTACAGAAGGTTCGTGGAAGGATTTTCATCCATAGCTACTTCATTGACTAAGTTGACTCAGAAGAAGGTTAACTTTCAGTGGTCAGATGATTGTGAGAATAGCTTCGCAGAACTAAAAACTTGGTTGACTACATCTCTAGTTTTTACTCTACCAGAGGGTTCAGACGGTTATGTTATCTATTGTGATGCGTCCAGATTCGGCCTAGGTTTTGTGTTGATGCATCGAGGTAAGGTTATATCTTATGCTTCTACAGCTTAAGGTGCATCAGAAGAATTATCCGACTCATGACCTCGAGCTTGCAGCAGTGGTGATTGTACTTAAGATTTAGAGACATTACTTGTATGGTGTTCACGTAGATGTGTTCACAGACCATAAAAGCCTTCAGTATGTGTTCACCTAGAAAGAGTTGAATCTTCGCCAGAAGTGATGGCTTGAATTCCTCAAGGACAATGACATGAATATGCTTTACCATCCTAGTAAGGACAATGTAGTAGCAGATGCTCTGAGCAGACTATCTATGGGTAGTGTAGCACATGTTGAGGAAGAACGAAAAGAACTAGCAAAGGATGTTCACAGGCTTGCTCGCTTGGGAGTTCACCTTATGAGCATATCAGATGATGGTGTAACAGTTCAGAATGGGTCAGGATCTTCATTGGTAGCGGAGGTTAAGGAAAAGCAAGACAGTGATGTGATATTGCTTCAACTAAAGGGTGCAGTCCCAGGGGGGAGATGGTTTCTTCTCTATTAGGGTCAACTATGTGTTCCTAAGGTGGGTGAGTTGAGACATCATATTCTTGCAGAATCCTATAATTCCAGGTATTCTATTAATCCAGGTGCCACTAAGATGTACCGTGATCTGCGGGAAGTCTTTTGGTGGAATGGCATGAAGAGGGATATAGCAGATTTTGTGGCTAAGTGCCCCAATTGTCAGCAAGTGAAGGTGGAACATTAGAAACCAGGGGGTATGACTCAAGAGATCAGCATTCCTACTTGGAAGGGGGAAGTGATCAACATGGACTTCATTACAGGTTTACCTCGTACTAGCAGACAACATGACTCCATTTGGGTGATAGTAGACAGATTTACTAAGTCTGCGCGCTTTTTGGCTGTTAAGACTACTGACTCAGTGAAGGAGTACGCCAAGATTTTCTTTAATGAGATAGTTAGGTTGCATGGGATTCCTTTGTCTATCATCTCAGATAGAGGTCCTCAGTTTACCTCTCATTTCTGGAAGTCATTTCATAAAGGTCTTGGGACTCAGGTTAATCTTAGCACAACATTTCATCCACGGACGGATGGTCAGGTAGTGCGTACCATTCAAACCTTAGAGGACATGTTGAGAGATTGTGTGAATGATTTCAAGGGTAGTTGGAATGATCACCTTCCTCTTATAGAGTTCACCTACAATAATAGCTACCATTCCAGCATTCAGATGGCCCCTAATGAGGCATTGTATGGGTGTAGATGTAGATCTCCAGTTGGTTGGTTTGAAGTGGGTGAATCAGCCTTGATAGGGCCAGATTCAGTTCATGATGCTATGGAGAAAGTGCAACTCATTAGAGATAGGCTTAAGACAGCACAAAGTCGCCAGAAGTCCAATGCAGATGTAAGGAGAAGGGACTTAGAGTTCCAAGTTGATGATTGGGTTTTCCTAAAAGTGTCACTGATGAAAGGGGTGATGAGATTTGGCAAGAAAGGGAAGCTCAGTCCCGGATATGTAGGCCCTTACAAGATCTTGAAAAGAGTTGGTAAAGTGTCTTATGAGTTAGAGATACTAGCAGAACTAGCAGCAGTGCATCCGGTCTTTCACGTTTCGCTATTGAAAATGTGTGTGGGTGATCCTGCATCCATAGTACCTTTAGAGAGTGTGGCTGTGAAAGATAGTCTCTCTTATGAGGATGTACCCGTTGAGATTCTTGAACGTCAGGTTAGGAGGTTGAGAAACAAAGAAGTCCTTCAGTTAAGTTTTTGTGGAGGAGTCAGTCTGTAGAGGGAGCTACTTGGGAAGCAGAAGCAGCCATGAAGGCCAAGTAACCTCACCTCTTTCCTTCCGATTCCATTCCAGCTTAAGGTAATAGTTCCTCTCTAATTTTTCAGTCATTTATGCGCAAATTCAGTCTTAGTATCATGTTCCTTCAGTTTGTACTTGCATTTTCAGCGTATTTTCATGTCCTTGGAACTCAGTTGAGTCAGAAATTACTTTCTAGAAATTTGTGGTAGGGTTTGCAGCTCTTTCCCTCCATCTTCAGCTAGTTTAGTCTTCATTCGAGGATGAATGTTCCCAAGGAGGAGATAATGTAACACCCCGTATGCTAGAACTACCAGAAATGGAGAATTCCAGAAGTTGCAGGTGCCACCAATGGTGCCACCTACGGACCGTAGGTGGGGTGTGTGGATGGCCACCTGCAGCTCCTCCCCAGAAAGTCCAGAAAATTTAGCTAAGGGTAGCCAACTCTAGGACCTACGGACCGTAGGTTAGACCACGGTCTGTGGTCCAGGGCTGTAGGTCGAGCCCTAGATTTCAACTCCCAGAACTCCAGAAAATTCAGCTAAGGCATGACCCACGGCTAGGACCTACGGACGGTAGGTCAGACCACGGGCCGTGGACCAGGTCCGTGGATCGTGACCTTTAGGTCCCAGCCCCAGAACCCCATCGACGGTTGACCAGCAAGGACCGTCGGTCAGTACGTGGACCGTCGGTCAGTTCCATCGGTAGCCTCGACAGCAGTTAAGTCAGGGGTCTTTTTGTCTTTTCCTTATGCGTTGGACCCCTAAACTACGTAGTTTTGGTCAGTTTAAGCCTAGTAACTTAATTAGAACTTACCCTAGTGAATTCACTCTCCAATTTTTAGCAAACTCAGAGCAAAAGAGAAGAAAGAGTCGACCAAACCCCTTTCAAAGAACGCAGCAAGTTTTCATAAGTTCCTGCCCCGAAATCGAAAGATTTCTCTGTGGAATTCGTCACCAGGTATGTGGGATTTCACTAGTGGGTTCCTTTCGCCGATTAGGTCCGTAGAATTCAGTCAAAATCTTGATTCCCTTGATATTATCTAGACCTAGGGTTTTTGAATGTTAGAAATTATTGGGTTTTAACTCCTAGAATGATCCAAATTAGATTATTATGTTGTTGCTTCAGTTCTTGCATGTAATTTAGAACCCTAGTTGTGTAGATTCGTTTAGTTCATGAATTACACATGCTAGGTCAGTTATATTCAGATATACATGCCCTAGTTACGAATGTTTCATTATCAGTACATTAATGTTGCATTCTCAGATTTTGCATGTCAATATTCTGAGCTATCCAGTATTACAGAAATTCAGTCATAATATGTTATTTACATAATCAGTTGGGAGTAGACTTAAGACCGAGTTGGACTAGAGTTCAGTGTACCCGAATAGTCCCAGAACTACGTGCCCCGTAGGATGTAAGTCCCCTTTGTGGGCATCATTTTAGTGATCACGCCAGTCATGCCTCTATACCTCTGGCAGTGCATATTGGGTCCTCTCGATGGGGCGCATACATCGGACTCCACATTTAGCTCATGTGATTTTATGTCGGTTATTAGTAGCTCCCTCACAGTCAGATTCTATTGCATTGACCATGTTATCAGTTACAGTCAGATTTTAATCTCAGCATGTTATAAACTTGGTCATTGCATTCAGTTAGTTCATGTTCAGTATTTCCAGTATAGTACCATGCTTATCTTATATCATTGCTCAGTTATATGCTTTGTTTAGTTATGTTTTATTGTTCAACTTTACTCTATCATGCATGCTCAGTACCTTTAAAGTACTGATGTATACTCTGCGCTACATATTCTCGTAGTGTAGGTCCAGGTTCTCAGCTTCCGTATCACGCATAGATCGGTTCTCGATCTTCAGCTCAGCAATATCAGTGGTGAGTCCTCATTCTCCGAGGATGACAAACATGTTTCTTTTCGATTTTAGTCTTTAGTTTCAGTTTATCTAGATTTAGCTGGGGCATGTCCCAGCACTTCTAGTCAGTTAGGGGCTTATTTCAGACATAGTTAGATTCAACTTTAGCATTTGAGTTTGACTTTTCAGATGTTGTTAAACTTTCAGATTTTCTATATTCAAATAGTTTATGGGTATTCCCCATTATTTCATGTTTTAGCTTCCGCACAGTACTTTCTTATTTCAGTTATCATACTATGCTTATGTTATGCCAGCAGGGTTAGCTTGGGATCACTCGTGATCCTAGGTACCGTGTCCGCGTCCTGGGGGTAGCCTCGGGGGGTGACATAGGAGGATCAACATATGATTGCAGTGACATTAACATATTTGGTTGGACATTAAGGAAATGATGGACGATGCAACATTGGATAGATCTCTTTAGGATACCTCTGCAATTGGCACCAGTGGAGTGACTTCAGACTCCACTATTCCTCTTATTGATTTGTTGGGCACTACCGTCTTGGTTGAGCCTACATTGCTACCTCCATTGATCATATTGTAGGGCCCTGATGCCCAGGATTATTCCACTCCTCCCGAGACTCCTGATGAGAGAAATCCAAAGGCATAGTCTATCTAGGAGATTTTTACCTCTCCTCCGTACTTTTTTACTTATTTTGCATTGAGGACACTACTTTTTATATTTTGGTTAGGTGAGGGCACTTGTGCCAATATTCCCCATTATATTGTATTTTGTTACATTATGTTTTTCGATGATTATAGTATTTTTTTTTCTTTTATAGTGTTTTGATTGGTTTGTCTAGCCTTGGTAGTACGAATGATCTTGGAAAGAAATTTTTAGAAGGAACCCAAATTTCCATATCTTTGTATTAGTACCTTTTGTGGGTTTGCCTGAGAAACTTAGTGTTATTAGTTGGGCTTAGCGAACAAGATCGGTGAATCGGTGTTTGTTGCTCAGCTCGCCTTTTAATCTCTTCAAGTTGCAGGTGTTTGAGCCTCAATTTATAAATTCGATCGAGTCTGTCTTTCACAATCGGTGGATCGCTGATTACAACCTTTGTTCTCCTTTAAAGCATGTATTTTTCATCCAAGTCTCTTCACCTTCGGCAATGGTCAGCTTGTTTCCCTTCCTTTTATGTGAGTTGCCATTTCTCTTTTGGTTTTCCAACCTGCCTCGATGATCATTAATTATGAGCACTATCACTTTGAGCGAGGCAAAGCCATTTGGGTGATTCACCCTTTTATTTGGCGACTGCTAGTATAGATTTTATACTTCTTTAAATGTTTTGGCTTTTCTTTCAAGTATTTATCCTCGCTTTGTCCTTAAGCCTTCATTGTTGTAAATAATCAAAATACCATAAGAATAGGACATAATTAGGCATTGAAAATACCTTTTTTAAAAATAAAAAGGCCTCAAATGAGTGTAAACTACAACTCTTCTCATAGAGAATCAAGATGTAGAAGTAATTGCACCTAAAAAAAATAAAGTTAACAGAACCAATGTCTTATGATTTGAACAAACTACCAAAAAACAAAGTTGAGCATTACATTTCATCCCCATCTTTCTAGATATGGTTATACACTTGAGCAAATATTAAAAAAGGGTAGCTCTTTCCTCCCCTTGATTTATTACATTTACCATTATGAGCACCATTGCCCTACCTTTCTAATAAAATTTAATTCAAATAGCTTAGTTTTACTATCTATGTTAGCTAGAATTATAGGTCCTCCTGGGGTGTCAAAATGTGTCCAGATATAGGTAACACACCAAAATATTTATGGGTTGGGCTCAAGATAATTTTAATTTTCTAATGAGCTCAATTAAATCTCCAATTTCAACTCATTCGAAGACTCTTTATTTACATTGTTGTAATGTATGTTTCTATATTGAATGTATGAATTAATATCCATTTTATATATTCTAAAATTTATCTATCCATTTGTAACTTATTTTTTTGGGAAAAGGGCCAAGAATACCCCTAACCTATTATAAATGACTCAAAAATAAACTCCTCCATCATTTGGTCTAAAAACTCTATCCACCTTCGATTTTGGTTCAAAGATACCCATTATTTCCTTTTTGGGGAAAAAAGCTGCTCTCAACTCCAATTTAATTTAACTAAATTGTTTTATTAGTTTTCTAAGATCGTTTTTCATTTGTTCAAACTCTTAATATTAGTTCATCCCAAAATATTTAAAATTTATAAGTCTAAAATAAAATAAACTAAAATAAAAATACATAAATTCTTCAAAAATAATGAATCAATTCTTATTCTTATTAGTAAAATAACACAATAAATTCTTATTCTTATTTGCGAATTGTAGATATGATTATCAAATTCAATCTATATGCATAAATTATTACTTTATTTGTTGTATAAAATCATGTATGAAGGAACAAGTGAAATGATACAACAAACGGTATTCTTGATATAACAATCTATAAGAAACTTTATTTACCCGAAATCGTTGAGACATGAAAATAAAAAATACAGAACAATTTGAAACTCCAGACAGACAATGAGCAGTTGTACCCTTGTATCACTTAGAATTATAGTTAGCTCCATTAAAACATTTATATCTTGAAGGAAAATATCCCTACAGTTGTTTCCCCAGACATTGTCCATTTCCTCATTTCACAGTTTGGTCGGTAGGGAAATTGACAGAAACAGAGTATTAGTGCTATCAATAAATACCAATTAACCATAATAATATGTCAGAGCGTGACCAATATTTGTATCATATTTCGATTACATCAATTTGACAACTAAATTTCTCGCACTTGTCATGAGTGATTTATGAATATGCAAAATTTCCCTTCCAAGGGGTGTCAATGAAATAATTAGCATCCATAGAAATGATGTACTTATCCTTGAGCTCTACAGAAATCATATGAAATTATAGTAGTTATCAGTAGATGTATTGAATGATGAACTTCCCATAATATTGAACGAAGAACTTCCCATCCTATAATGTTAAATGAGAGTATCAATTTATAATAGGCCATAAACACAGTTACTACACAAAGGCCTAAGATATATTCCACACTAATTTTAAATTTTATAGCCTCTGTTCTAGAAGTTTTTTCTCACATGAAAATCAAAAGTAGAAAAATCTTTTTACACGTGCCGAAACTACTATACAAACTAATTGTAAAAAAACTAAATAGGGGGTTGCTTCAGCAAAATTAACCTTTATATTCTTATCAGCATAAAGACCCAAACCATACCCTTCAGTCCTAAACGACTTAGTTTATGCATAATCACTTTTCTGGATTATCTATAGACTGCAATCAAACTACTTCAAAACAATCTAAATGATTGTGATAACATTCAAGGTCATTTTTTCATTTTTACATGCTCTTACTATTTTTCCCTTCATAATGCTTCTTTGTAGCATTTGTGTAGTTGTTTGTTGGGTGTCACACTTCCCGAGATTGTCGAGACAATTTTGAGTTAATTTTCCCCTTTTGGAGGCTATTGAAGTGAAATAGGTGGTTGTAATCAACATCCAGAGAATCTGATGTCCGGTGAGGATGTTGTCAGCTCCACCAACTTAGAAGGGCCATTCTATTATATTAGGAATTGTTGTTCGGGTTTTGATGCTTTTCTTTTGAGTTTGTTTGATTAGGCATCTTAACTTTAAATATTTAGCAAATGTTTGACTTCGATCAAAATTCTTGGTAAGCATTCTTTGATGAAAATTCCTTCAACATAGCCATCTACAAAATGCAGAGTTTTGTGTAGAAGCACCTTTGGTTCGTATCTTGAGGTGTCCGAGATGAGTTTTTGTCTTTTGTCATTTTTTTTGGTGTTTTCCTTTTAAGTGGTTACTTGGGTCAATATTACACAAGACAAACTCTATTTGTGGATTCATACTTTCCATTGTATCCAAATGCCCAATTTGATTTGGTAGCATAATTTGTTTGGATTCCTGATGTTCCGAATTAATCCCAAGCCTAAGTCAGGGATTTCATCCTCTTGGTGAACTACTGATGTGGTGTTGCTGGTGCAGCACTATTCCCTTCTCCATGATTGTAGGCACTTGGCCGCATTCGTAGAAAGCAATCTGTGTGGCCTCCTTATTCGCGAAGGAAGACTCACTTCAAGAAGCATTTTTTGTTGATACCTAAGCATTCACGTGAGTCTCTCTGTGTTCATGGAGGGTTACTTCAAAGTCCTTCACATTCTTAGGCCTCATATCATATTTTCTAAGGGTTAGCATGGCTGACCTCGATGTTGGCAAGATTGCCTTCGTGTTCGGGAGAGTTAAGATATGACTGGCAGTTATAAGTATTCATAGCCCATTTTAATAATGCATATTTCATAAAAAAGTGGTTTTTTCGCCATTTGGAGAGAAATTATTGGCGGGTTGCATCGGGGATCATGTAGGATTATTCCACGGATAATTAATTTTCCACTAACCTTGGTAAATTCAATCATTTTCCACTTTATTTTCTATTTTTATCCTAATTGAGCTAAATGGTGGAGTGTCGAGTTTGGCTCAATCGTGGCTCAGATTGTGTCCATTTTGAGGGCACAAGTTCTTTGAGCTATTTTGGATCTCATGACAGAGTTAGTTTTGTAACATTGTGTGTGGATCACACGATTGTATATTGGAATTTTGGTAGGCGCCATCATGTCCTTATTTTGGGTCATCAATGTGTTATGTTAGATCCTTAGATCCACATGTCTTACATGTACAAAAGTAAGTGCCTAGTAGAGTCTTGTTGATCGGTACGAAGACATCCATATCCAATCTTTGGAAGGATATAGGCCAATCATAGGAATACTTCATTGTCTCTTGTTTCTTATTGTACGGTGATTGCTATAATAATATTTAAACTCCATTTGTTTCATTCTTTCTCAGATGGCTATGCTGAGAATTTGTGTGGGTAGGTGAGCACAACCTGCATATCTAGATGGAGCCCTAGCTAGGGGTAGAGGTTGAGGTCGACCTAGAGGTCAAGGAAGAGAATGAGATACACCATAAGCTCATGACTAGGAGAGGGCACCATCACCTAAGTCCTATATGGAGATTAAGCATGATCAACAGTCGTCGGATGGTGTAGGACCAGCCCAGCCTCCACTAGAATCTTAAGCCATGCATGTTTTGCAAGATACATTGGCTAGAATCCTTATCTTTATACAGGGGATGTCACACACATGGTTTGGGTGGTTCATTAGCTTGGGTCCTCCGAGGTTATCAAGAGTTGTTGTCAAGGATGCCCATGAGTTACCAGGAGATATTGAATAACCTCACATAAATGGAGTCTCACACAGTTTACTATAGTGTCTTCAAGCTATATGGTTCAGCGACACAAAGGTGAGGTCATAACTTTAGTGCAGGTTGGTGGGCCACCCTTAATTACTTGGGCTCAGTTCTCTAATGCTTTATTAAAGAACTATGTGTCTTGCAGCTTGACAGAGTTGTTGCGGGAGGAGTTCACAAATATGACTCACGGGTCAATGAGAGTTTTATATCTTTGAGACGTGGTTCCATGAGTAAGACAGGTATGTGGCTATGCTTATGTCGATAAAGCACAAAATGGTGCGTACATTTGTTAGAGGGTTGTAATTTCTACTTCTATTTTTCTATAGAGCACATGCAGGCGACAATCTGTTCATTTCTTAAGATAGGTTACCATGACGTTGTCACGACCCAGGGGTACCCCCTAGATGTAACATGGCGTACAAGACCCCGAGAGGCCTCATACAAGCCACTTAGAATATCATAACATAAAGTAATAGAAATGAGCGGGAATAAAAAAAATTCAATACAATCAAAGTATTTTATAAAAATGAGCGGAAGTCTAATACCATAGTCTCAAACCATCTAGAACAACATGAATAAAATCTTGGGACGCAGCCCATACAATAGTCCAAAACATAGAGGAAAACATGATAGAAAAGGGTGATCATATCCTCGGACACAATGAGGACTCACCAAATCTTCACTTACTTGATCAACAACGAAGCTATCTACGAGTGTGAGAATCTAAGTCGCCGGACCCTACATTTAATAAGAATGTAGGCAAAGTATGCGTTAGTAAAATTAAGTACTAAATATGATAGCTAGCATAACAACATAAACATCACGGTTAGTCAATAAAAACCATAAACATACACATACATCAATATCATAATAAGAAAGCAATACTTCTCAAGCAACCTTACTCATTCTTAGTCAATACTTGGGTCATCACCTCTTTGTCAACTTACCTCATGGAAGGTACCTCAAGCAACAATCCAAGTTATTCATTCTTCATAACATAGTTCACATAGTTATTACTTAATTTTAAAGACATGGGGATTGACCTCTTTTCCCAACTTACAAAGGCTAATGGGTATTCGTCTCTTGCCTTACTTATCTTTAGATTGCGGGTACTCGCCTCCATAACCTCATCATATGGCATGAGTACTCGCCTCCACATCATTTCATAAGGAGTATGGGTACTCGCCTCCATGTCCATTCATCATAGTAAGAAAGTGGGGACTCACCTCTTGTTCAATACTAAGGAATACGGGGATCAGCTCATATCCTTACATATGGAGGTCAAGGGTAATCGCCTCTAGCCTCATCAATTACATAAAATTTTAGTCTAGATTCATTTTAGGTGATAAATCCTTTCAAACCTAGAATCATTCATCTGAGTAAGCCTTTCACATTCATACATTCATAATTAAGCAATTCATGTGGGAAGTATCCCTTCCTAAACAATAACATCAATTACCAACAATTCATATCATAAGATTTACTCTCAAAGCACTACATCTCATAATCATACTATATGCTAAATCTCAAGCAATCAAATCATGATTCATCATATAATCTTCAATTCTAACATATCTCATCAATCTTAGCTTGAATACATCTAAACCCACATTATAGCCTTTCATGGCAACAAGACCCCTTTATATGATTTCATCTTCCTAGACATGGGTTAGGCATGGGTACATGAAATTTCATCCAAAAAACATGATTTACTAATAATTCAATCATAAACAATACTTATCCACTCAATTGGATCAACATTCATCATAACCCACAACTTTGATAGAAACCCTAATTAGAATTGGGTATTCCATCCAAGGATGAAAAGCTATCATACCTTGGTTAAAATGCCCTGGAAGCTTGGAGATCTGGAGACTTGCTCTTGACCTAGCTCAAATTTCTTCTTCTTCTTCCAACTTCTAGAGAGAGAATATTTGAGAGGAGTTTTGAGTTTTCTTTTGGGATTTAACTGAATGACTTAATTTGGGGAAATTTGGGAATAAAATGATTATATACTATTCTAAGTTAGGAGCAAAATGACGTAGTATTGCATTAAGAAAACTATGAATAGACATTAAAGACCCCAACTTAAAAACCTGCAGCTTTTCTCGTTGAAGCTCGTCAAGGTAACTTGGCGACTCACCAAAGGGACTATTAGCTCGCCTAAATTTACAGTAGCTCACCCAAAAGAGGCAGTCCATTAGGCGATGGGGAGGAGCTCTTGGCGATGCTCCAACTGGATCGGTGATCCCCGACTTGGTTTGCCCAATTTTCCAGTACCTCTGCCATATGGACAGTCCACTAGGCGACCCTAAATGCACTTGGCGAATCGCCAAGTCACTTGGGCGACCACACTGCCCCTCGCCAACTTTGCTTGGGGAGGAAATGTTTTCTTCCCATAATTTCCTAGGTATCATAGGCCCTTGCCTTCTCCAATGGCATGTTACCCCCACACACTTAGCCCTCGCTTAGCCTACTAAGTTCTGAGGTGTTACAGACGAACCATTGAGGGGATTCGTCACGAGGCATATAGAGGCAGAAATAAGAGGACTTTTCATCAGGGTGATTTTAGAGAATCTTAGTCCTGTGTTAGAGGGTTTTAAGGTCGATTTTAATCATAATAGTTCCTACTTTGTAGATCAATTCAGAAAGATTTACAACTTACGGATGGTGGTACTACTAGTTCTAGGGATCAGATGGGTCAGGCTCCACTTTAAACTTCTCAGTGTGCATATTTGGGGTATTCATGCCATAGTGGTTAGTCTGGTTCAACATAGTCATCTAACAATTTTCTCTTAGTAGGGGCTTCTAAGAGTGTAGTGTATTAGGTCATTTTCCCAAAGATTATTATATAGTTATTCATCACAAGAGATATTTTTAGATGTTTCAAGCCCACATGACTTCAATTCAATGAGCTAGATCTATTGCACAAGGTGGTAGGGGTTGGTCTCGAGGGTTCTCAAGGTGGTCCGTAGTATTGTAGGTCTAGTATTCAAGATTGATGTGGCCATATGTATGCTTTTCTAGGGTGGACGAAGGCAGTGTCTTTAGATATTGTCATCATAGGTAGATCTCCATTACTGATCAACCTGTTTATGCCTTATTTGATCTGGGGTCTACATTCTCATATTGTCTTATTATTATTCTACACAGTTTGAGTATATCTTGTTAGTCGTTGTTTGTGCCTATGTTTGTAGCTACATAGTAGGTGATTCTTTAGTAGTGGATCACGTGTATAGGTATTGTGTGGTGACCATCCTAGGGTATGATACTTGTGTAGACTTGATTGTGTTAGATATGGTTGATTTTGACTTGATTCCAAGCATAGATTATGTGTCCCGTTATCATACGGTCTTGGATTGCTCCTCTATGATTGTTACTTTTTGTATGCTAAGTATAACTCCACTTGTACCGAGAGTCATATATCGAGTGGTGTGATCTGCTATCTCACAATGTGGTGGTAAGTAGGGAAGGGGTGTGTAAATTTTCTTACTGGTTCCAGCACTCCACCTCTTAAGTAAGTTCATGATGTTAGAGAATTTGTTCATGTTTCTTCTACCAACCTACCCTCTCTCCTACTCATCATGATATTAATTTTCTTTTAATGTGGATCTGGGCACATAGACAGTTTCTATTCTACCATACTCGGTGGCTCTGAGGCACCTTAAAGAGTAGCTCCAAAACCTCTTAGGAAAGGGGTTCATTCGACTGATTGAGTCAACTCAGGGTGCTCCTATATTGATCATTAAGAAGAAGAATTGTACCTTAAGATTTTTTTACTATAGGAAGCTGAAGAAGGTGACAATCAAGAGCAGGCATCCTATGACATAGATTTATGATTTGTTTGATTAGTTTCAGGGTGCAGCTATGTTCTCTAGGATAGACTTGAGATCAGACTATCACAAGTTCAGTATTAGGGTGGTAAACATTCCTAAGACTGCCTTTAGGACACGGTACGAGCACTATAAGTCCTTAGTAATGTATTTTGGGTTGACTAATTCCCCAACAACGTTCATGGAGTTGATTTACTGTAGATGTACCATGGATTTATGGTACTTATAATGCTTTAAACTTGGAGTTTGGAATGCTTATTTGTCACTTGTTAGTGGCTTTGATGGTATTTTATCTTTGTTTTGCAGGAAAAATTGGTTTTTGCAAGTCTCATTGGTAAATTCAATGAAATAACATCTTTTTGAGGTTTGACAGGTTGACCTACGAGCCGTAGATATTTCTACAAGTCATAGGAATGAGTCGTAGAAGGGACTAGTGATTTATGGAGCTAAGTGTGAGAGCACGGGATTGGACTACGAGCCATTTATCGAAGTTATAGATAACTTGAGAGAATATTGTGTTCCAGTACATGGACTCTGAATTGACAAGACGGGTTGCGCAAAGTTGTAGGAGTAGTACAACATGTCCATAGAAAGAGTCCCTCTGAATGTTGATAATGTTTCTTCCACGAGATATGTCTACGATCAGTACGAACTCCTATGAGCCGTAGAAATGAACCTAAAAATGATTGTCGAGTCCTATTTCTCCTTGCATACATTAGTTAGGATTCGATGTCTATAAATAGTTGGTTTTTATATAAAGTATTTAACGTTAGAAATTCAAACAATTGATTTCTTTCTTAATAGTTTCGAGAATTAATTTGTGAAACGGTTTTCCATTTTAAATTCTTAAAATCATTGGTTTGTATTGCAATCCTTTGTTCTTCAATTCAAGATTTCAGAATTCATTAATTATTCTGGTAAGTTCATGATTTTTCTTAACTCAATTAATATGAATTGTGATTAAAAAAAAACATGAGTAGCTAATTCCACAACTAGGGATATGGGAACCATGAGGAATTTACAATGTAGACCTAACAAGTAAAAACTCTTGAGTCGTGTTTATGCATATATTGTATTTCTCATCTCTTTGATTTGTTTTTAACAGATGCATATATTAGAACTCGCCATATTCCTACTTTTCGGACCAAGAAGGTAACGAATGATAAGAGAGATTATACAACGGAGAGTTGGAGACATATACCCTCATCTAATATCTTGACCTACGCCAGGGGATAGCTAATTTGGGTCAAAGGTAAGGATTAGAAAAACACACACCTACATAAGGACCTAGTTACATGGTGAAAGACACTTATTTGGGCAACAAGCCACTTAGGAAATACCTAACTTACAAACTCTGCATGCTAGACACTAGACAAGGTTACCTCTACAAGGTTTACGACGTTATTAACATGTGGGGAACACAAATACCCTAGTTTAATCTTCTACTTCTTTCACAAAACATTCAATCCTACTTATTGTGTTACATGTTATTACAATAAGTTAATAAAGTTTTTTCATTCACAAAATCCCCAATTTTTACGGAAATAACTCGACTAAAAAATCAACAAACAAACAATTAGGCCAAGTCTAGACATCATTCATCATGGGATCAACTCTAACCTCTATGAGGTTCTTTATTTGAAAACGACAACTTATACTTCTTTAGGGTGTGTAATTTGGGCGTATCAAATTTTGGCGCTGTTGTCGGGGAGTAAGGCTTTTAGATTAGAGTAATTTTGATATTGGACTGTAACTCATTCTTTTTTTATCTAAGTGTATGCCAATTACACAGAGTCAAGGCTTTCCCGTAACCCTTTTTAATCAAGAGCTAAATAAAAAACTATAATGAATGGACAACACACAACACGTGGTGGAAATCTATGACTAAACGATGATCCAATTAGAGAGATACAAGAGGTTAATCATGAAGATCAAATCCCAGGGGTAGGAGAGGTATATGGAAAAAAACCTTGACTTTTCACAAAAATCGCAGAAGCTGGTGTGCTAAATAGTTATAGGGTGGATGATGATGTTGTTGGAACAATGGGTTCCATTGTCATACCTCCATTACCAACCATACATACTTTTTTTCCACTAAAAGCCTTCTGAAAATTCATATATCCAACGTATTATTTGCTGGACTTCTATATGAAGACTCATATGCTCATCTGAGAAAAGTTACCACCATCTGTAAGAGCATAGTGGGTAGGCCATACTTTGACATGAATGCCATCAGGTTAAGTGTGTTTCCATTATCATAGACTTGTGATGCAAATATGTAGCTATATCAACTTCTATATAACCCAATTACCAAAATGGATGAGTTGCATAGAGTATTCGCGGAAAAAAACATCAAATTTTCAAAAAAGTTGAAGCTAATGGATAAAATCAAAAATTTAGAGAAACTACATAGAGAGTCGGTGAGTGCTGCATAGGAATGATTCACATGATATATGAGAAGTGTCCCAAATAACTTCGTTGATGATGAGTCACTAAAGGAGTTCTTCTACAGAGGATTGGATGATAATGGTAAATATGTAGAAGATACTATTGCAAGAAGATCATTCAGAGCTAAAATATTTGAGCAAGCTACGGAGAAACTTGAAAAGGATGCTAGCTCTATTAAGTCATGGTGCACTAGAGGTACAAACACTACACGGACTACATTTTCGTTAAAGACAACTCACTACCTTGTGAATAAGGAAATATGTCAAGAGGTGGCACAATTAAGAATGAAGGTTCGCTTGGTGGTTATGAATTTAGGTGCTAGTGCATAAAAAGTTAATGTTGTCAACTACTAGAATAGAGCACCGCCACATGATGAATATGGATTTTACTATAAAGAAGAGGATTGTTATGTTAACGATCAGATAAGGGGTTTCTTGACTAATACCCCAGCTTCCAATCATGATATTTTGCATTAAGGGCAAAGAAATCAAGGTCAGAACTATAACAACTACAACCGGTAAGAAAACTATAATTGCAACAAAAAATACAACCAGAATGGGAGAAATGACGAAAATATGGGTCAAGATAGATAAGTTGATTTGGGATACAAAGAAGCAACACATATGATAAGGGTGTCCTGTATGTTCCACCAAGAAATTACGATGCAGGATCTAGTTTGACTCTAATTAAGGATATGATGTTGAAGATGATAAAAAATATTCGACTCAATAGATTATAACATCAAGGAGATGAAAACTGATCTATCGAGCATAGGGCAAAAGGTATACTCACAAGCAATATCCATTTGAAAGATAAATCAGCAGCTGAGTTAACTTTCTTGGTCTTGGAATCAACGGCAGAAAGGAACACTCCATAGTAATATTTTCCAGAATCCAAAATATGATAGGCAATTTATGGAAGTTACTATTCGAGGTGGGAAGCAGACCATTGATCCTTCTTTGCCTACTGAAGTGGAAAATACGATGGAACCCAAATATACTGAAGCGGAAGAAGTGGAGAAACCCAACGATCAAGTTGTCAAAGAACATGAAGCCACTAAAAAGATAATTTTGATGCCCTGAACCCCCCTCTGTTTCCCAAAAGATTAGTCAAGAAAACCAAGGAAGGTAAATATCGCAAGTTTATCTTGATGTTGAAAGAACTCTCAATCAACATTTCCTTTATTGAAGCACTAGATTATATGTCGGGCTATCTTAAGTTTATGAAGGATCCAGTTACAAAGAAGAGGGCCATTATTTTTGAAGAAGATGGCAAGTTGCAACACTGTAGTGCCATTTCTACCAGATCGTAAGTGCAAAACAAAGAGAATCCTAAAGCATTCACCATTCCATGTACGATTGGCGCATTACGTTTTGCTTAAGCCCTATGTGACTTGGGTACTAGCATTAACTTAATTCCTCTATCACTGTTCAAAAAGAAAAGCTTGGGAGCCCTAAACCGACTGTAATGTGGCTACTTATGGTTGATTGTACCGTTAAGAAACCAATTCATATTAATCATGATATATTTGTTGAGGTCGAGGTATTCATATTCCTTGTGGATTTCATGATTCTAGACTACAAAGTTGAATTTGAAGTGCCTCTCATTTGAAGAAGAGCATTCCTTGGAACCGGGCGTGCTTTAATTTTTCTGGAGAAAGGGAAGATAAAACTCACATTGAATAATGAATAGCTAACATTAAATATCTGCAAATCAATAAAGTGGTGTATGTTGTGAAATTTTACTATGCAAGAGCAACCAAGGTACCAATTGAAGTGATATTAGGTGTTGAAACGTTAGTGGTTGTGATCATGATCTTTGATAGAGAGCACATTGCGGAATATGAGAAGATGGGTTCATGAACTTGATGGAAGAATAAAGTTTAATCATACGCCAAGGAAGCTGGATTGGATCTGAAGAATAGGGAGACTCCACTTGCAAAACCATCTATTGATGAGTTTCCGAAGTTAGGGCTAAAGGCTAGAGATGGAAATGGGGCGGGGGCGGGGCAGGTTGAGTTTAACCCGCAAAATTTTTAATCGGCCCCTCCCAGCCCTGCATCATAATTTTTTTCAGTTTCAACCCGCCCCACCCCGCCCCGCATAGACCCTCTCCGTATGCACCCACCGTGCATAATATTTTTAATATTTTTTTTCTAGTTAACTTTGATACTAAAAATAAAATTCATAAAAATAATTTTTTTAATTAAGTTGTATTAATTTAATAGGATAGTGAATTAAAATTTTATTTTTTTGAGATCAATTGGGAAACATGTCAGATATTGAATTATCTTTTATTGAACCATTTTCATTTACTATATTGAATATTTTAGTAGATTTGAAGAATTTATCTTAATAAATAATGCTCTATCACTTTTATAACATGTAAAAAATAAAATTAAGTGTAAACCCACATAAAATGACATATACCCGCAACCCGCCCCGTCCCGCATTAGTTTTGAAAAAACCACTTCAAGCCCCACTGCATCTTACCTGCCCCACACAACCTTAAACCCGCCCCGCCCCGCATATCCTTAAACCTGCACCACCATGCATCCGCCCCGCCCCATTGTCATCCCTACTAAAGGCTCATCCATTCATTTGCAGTATGTGTTTTTTGGGCAAGATAATACCCTACCAGTAATCGTTGCTGCTCATCCTGATAGAAAGCAAGTAAAAGCTTTAATGTATGTGTTTATTCATTATAAAAGAGTGATTGGCGGTGACTATTTCTAATAACATAAGTATCTGACCTAGCATCTATTTTCATAAAATCCAACGCATGTCTGATTTTAAACCTAGCATTAAGAACCAAAGGAGACTTCATCTACCCATGTAAGAAGTTGTCAAGAAAAATATCATAAATTGGTTAGATGCTGGGGTGGTGTATAAGTTTTCTTATAGTAAATAGGTAAGCCATATTCTATGCATGTTTAAGAAAGGAGGAAGCACCATAGTTCCCAATGCAAAGAATGAGCTCATACTATGAGGTAGGTAACTTTGTTGAGAGAATGCATGGATTATCGTAAGAGGAATGCATGAAAGGAGAACGATCACTTCCTAGTATCATACATGAATTAGATGGTAGATCGTCTTGCGGGTAAAGGACGTTACTATTACCTTCATGGTTATTTAGGCTATAATCAACTCTCTATCGCGCCTAAAGACCAAGAGAAGACACATTTCACCTTCCCATATGGGACGTTTTCTTTCAAAAGGATGCAATTTTGGATGTGTAATGCACCTGTGACTTTTATATGTTACATGATGTCCATCTTCTAAGTCATGGTGGAAGACACTATTGAGGTATTCATGGCTGAATTTTATGTTGTAGGTGTCTCATTCGATGATTTCTTGGTGCGTCTTAGTAATGTACTGAAAAAGTGTAAAGACTGCAAACTTGTGTTGAACTAGGAGAAGTGTCACTTCATTGTGAAAGAAGAAATCGTTCTTCATCATTCAATTTCCAATAAAGGCATTCAATTGAATCAAGATAAAATTGAGGTTATTGATAAATTGGCCCCACCTATCTCCTTAAAGGGTATTAGAAGCTTTTAGGGACATGCATGATTTTATCAAAGATTTATCAAATACTTCTCCAAGATAGCACACCCCTTATGAAATTTACTTGAGAAGGAGACAAATTTAGAGTTTGATGAAGCGTTTCGTAACGTGTTTGAAGTATTGAAGGAGAAGTTTATTTCTACACATATCATTATTTAACTCTATTAAGGACAACCGTTTGGAGTTATGTGTGAGTCAAGTAGGGGGACGCTAGGTGTAGTGTTATGGAAAAGGCATGAGAAGACTCTTCATCCCAAATACTATGGTAGCAAGGCCTTAAATATTGCTCAAAGGAACTACAAAGTCACTGAACAAAAATAGCTTGTCGAAGTCTTCGCGTTTGAGAAATTTAGATATTAATTACTTTGCACCAAAGTCATTGTGCACACTTATCCTGCAGTGTTGAGGTACATTATGGAAATGAATTATGCTAAACAAAGACTGCTACGATGGGTTTTCTTGTTGCAAGAGTTTGACTTCGAAGTGAAAAATAGAAAAAGGCACTGAAAATCAGGTTGCTGACCACTTGTCAAGATTATAAAATGAAGAAATGTTGATGTTGGCCGATGGAGTTGATATAGATGATACTTTTCAAGATGAATATCTTTTTGCTACTTCATATGATTTTATCTCTTGGTTCGCAGGTTTTGCTAACTATTTAATGTTTGATGTAGTACCTTTGGATTTGTCTTTTAGACAAAGAAGGAAATTCTTGTCTGATGTAAAAATGTTTTTTCTGGGAAGAGCCATACATGTTTCCTGTCTATGCCAATAAGATTATTCATTGTTGCATATCCGATGTTGAGATGATGAGTATTTTAGAAGCCTAACATTCATCTCATGTTGGTGGTCATCATATTGGTATCCTTACTTCCTAAAAAATCTTGCAATATGGGTATTACTTGTCTACAATTCACAAAGTTTACCAAGTATTGTGATCGTTGTGAAAGAGAATGAGGTATTTCAAGGAATCAAGAACTCCCATTTTCTCTGATTTTGGTGGATAAATTATTCGATATATGGGGCATTGACTTTATGGGTCCTGTTGTGAGTTCGAATGGGTTGAAGTAAATAATTGTAGTCGTCGACTATATTTCAAAATGGGTTAAAGCTATTGTGCATTTAAACTATGAAGGAAAGAGTGTCACTGCATTCCTCAAAAAATATATTTTCTCTATATTTGGTAAACCTAGGGCAATTATCAATGATGGATGTTCTCATTTTTAGTAAGATGTTTAAGGTCTTTGTTGAGAAGTATGGTGTTCGACATGATGTAGAAATTCCTTATCATCCGAAGTCTAGTTGACATGTTCAAGTCTCAAAAAAGGAAACCAAACATATCTTGGCAAAGATTATGAATGTGAATAGACTGGATTGATCAAGGAAGCTTGATGATGTTTTATGGGAATATCATATTTCCTTCAAGAGTCCCATAGGTATGTCTCCTTACAAACTTTTGTTTGGGAAGTCTTGTCATCTGCTTGTAGAGATAGATCATAAAGCTTCTGGGCACTCAAGAAGCTAAATCTTGATTGGTTTGCTACATCAAATCAAAGGTCGAATGACATAAATGAATATGATGAGTTTCTCCTGAAAGCGTATGAATGTTCAGCTTTGTTCGAAGAAAAGATTAAGATGTACCATGATAAGAAGAATGACAAGAGGGAATTTGCACACAAAGACTTGTTCGTTCCCTTCAATTTAAAGCTATGCTTGTTTCCTGGAAAACTCAAATCAAATGGATGTGGCCATTCTGAGTGGTTCATATATTTATATATGTAGCGGTTGAATTAGAGAATGATGAGGGAACAAGTGATAACGCTCAAATTACTTGTAAAACCAAAAATGAAATAAGTCTTCGTTAGCAATCTCATTACCCAGCGTATGAAGTGAGGGTCGAATCCCACAAGCAGTGGTATGTGAAAGAAATAAATTACGAAGTCAATTTATGTTCCAATTCATTTTAAGTAGATGGTAACAAGGGTCTAAATAATTCCAATTACCACATTAAGATTTTTTTTGTAACCGATTTCGATCAATTAAACATAAAAAGTGATTAACAAACAAGCTGAATGGGAATCTAGGACTGTGCAGAAATGGGTATCGATCCATAAAGGCGGTTCAATGTTATTGCTGAAAACTTTAATTACCCATGGATATGTTGGGTCAATCTCAAACACATATTATATTTCTCAATCATAATATGGTCATCACAAGAACTCCTTTCGGAAACTCTCAGTATAATCAATTAAACTATCCAATACCTTGATATAAAACTTCTCTCTCGAGCAATATTAGCAATTAGAGCTGAAATGCCAAATTCCATTCTCAAGCTAATTAAGAATTTAAAACTAATATGCAAGAATCAATTAAATTACAAAATACATATATTCTCTCTCAAGAAATACAAAGATCTAAAGCTAAAATTAAGTGTGCAACATTAATTCATAAATTAAACACATGGAAACCATATTAAATCCACGGAAATCAAAGAAAAAAAGAGCAATTCACATTATCCCACCTATTAAATCAAAAATTATATTCAACTTCAATTTAAGAGACCCACTTCTGAAATCCCAAAAATTATAGATCACAAGCTTGTTTCTCACACTACCAAACAGAACTTCCTATTGTACTCTACTCAAAAAAGATTCATATTCAATTCTATAAGCAAAAATATACATTTTATCTCTCCTTTTTGCTATTTATACTTCCCCAAATATTGGCAAAAATTCCATCATATTTTTCTATCGGCGATGTTAGTCGTGATCGCGACTAGTGGCGAGTCGCTGAGTTGTTCATTATATCGCCTTTACTGGGTTTAGGCTTCAAGTGTTTGAACCACAGTTTGTGAGCTTGATGGATTTCACCATTCACATTCGTTAAGTCACGATTTATTACCCAATCTCGCCTTTTTGGTCTTCAACTAGGCTTAAATGTACTATTACTTCCAGCAAGCATTTGTTAATTCGCCGATAGGGCTGGCCGAGTCTCTGTTTCACACTTTTTTTCGCAGACCTGTCTCGAGCATTTGAGTCAAGTACTCTATCATTTTTTACAAGGTCTGGCATATTCGGCAAGTCTCTAAGTGCCTTTTGGCAAGCATCAATGCTATGATTTTACTCTTTTTCCATGATTTAGCCTCTTTTTGTGTGATTTCATCCTATAATTGTCGTTGGGAAATAATAGCTGCAAAATACAACAAATTATTAATATTGGACATAAAAAGGCATTAAGGACACCCACTGTTGAATTAGAAGGGCCTCAAATGAGTTAAAATCTCAAACTCATGAACACCCTCAACTTAAACTCTTTCTTTTTGATGAGTAATATATTTGCACTCAGTTTTGGCCGATTTAGTTTAACAAATTAATTTCCTCAATGCCTAATTAGTTCCTATTATAATGATATTTTAATAATATGCAGCTATTAAGCCTAAAGGACAAGGAAAGAATGAATTTTTGAAAGAATTTCCAAAAACATAGAAACAAGTGTAAACTCCACATTATTGATTGCCTAACATAAAGGGTGGATCGCCCAATACGTATAATCTCACATTAGTTGACAGTGTACAAAAGTTGAATTAATTTAGGCAGGTCAGCGAACTTAAGTAGTACTGACGACTCGCTGAATGAAAAGGTTTAGCAAGGTGAAAATTGTCAAAATTAACAGTACTTGGTGAAAATGGAAGGCTTAAAAGTTGAACAAAGGTGGTGATCAATAATATACCAAATGTGAAAGGCAGACTAGAACGAGCTTGCCAACTGAGGTACAAACAACTGAAGCCTAAAGCAAGACAAAGGTGAGCAGAGAAGCTGTTGGCGATCCACCTACTGAGATCGCCGAGCCCGACTAATGCCGCCAAATAGGTCACGCATTGTTTTTTTGGTCAAAGTTTGGGAAACTATAAATAGCCCAAAGGAGAGGGAGAAAAAGGGAGTCTGATTGTGGATAAAATCAGAAGTTCCAATAGTGAGGAAGTTTGATCATTTTCTAGAGAGATAAATCATTTTCCTTTGGGGAGAACACTTTTAGTTCTTGGGGTTTCAACTTTTATTTTTGAAATGGATAAATTGAAGTTGTATACAAAAAGGTTTTTCTTGTAATGTCTTACTTTCATGTTACCCATGGCTGCTCTTATGCAAGATATGATTTCTTTACACTTTTTGTGATATGTGGCTAAAACTCCAAGATCTAGGAGTGCAAATATGGGGTTGAGTGTTGATTTAATGTAGTGGATATTGTGTTATACTTTGTTTTGTTGTTGTTCATGCATGGATTTATGCGAATGAGTATGAGGTTAATTTATGGGTTAAGGTTTCAAACTTAATTCCTACTTCCGATCTCGGGTTCATGCTCGGAAGAGGTTGATTGGAGTGGGTAGTTAGTTCAATACTAGCAATTTTGGTTTGATGTATGTAACTTTCTTGAAAATAAATGTCATGGGTAAGATCTATTTGCCCTATTTAAGCATCGAAAGAGAGAATAAGTGTCATTGATGATGACCCAGCCTATCCTTGAATCTTCATCGATATAGAGCAACACAATCACCCCTATTTGATATCGATTTCCAATTCCTGCACCCCTAGATTTCTTGTCACTTTAAAGATTTTCTGAAATTCTTGTTTAGTTAGGACTACTGATAACAATACCGATTTCGTAAATTCTGTGGAATCTTCCACCCACTTGTTTGTACTATTACAAAAGAATGGCTTTACAATCAAAATTTCTAGATAGAACTCTTCTCACTATATAATTATCTGTGGGATTCTACCCCGACTATTTGTTGGGTACTTTTATGGACAAAAACTGCTTACTCTTTTAATTGGTTTTGACGAGTAGTTTGAGTGTTATAAAAAATGATGCCGCTGCGGGGGAATGATGGTTGAGCATTTCATTTGAAAAATTAGATTGTAAATTTGTTTAGTTGTAGTAGATTGTTTCTTTGTGTTGTTGTTTACTGATTTGTAGGTCTAGAACAATGAATTACTAAGGTAGTTACAATGATAGTCACTATGGTAAAAAGGAAAACATGGGTGATTTGAATGAAATGTCCGTAAACATCATTCAAACTACGAGTGCAATCCGGTTACCTCCCACAACTTCTCAAATAAAGAGGATTGTTTGAGGGTTTTGCTCATGAAGATCCCCATGAGCACCTTAGGAATTTTGTGGATGTGTGTGGAACGTTTGTGTTCAAAACATCTCACAAGAGACTATTAGGTTGAGATTATTTCCGTTCTCTTTGATGGGTAAAGCTACTAGATGGTTGGTGGAGTTTCCAAATGACTCGATCACTTCTTGGGAGGAGTTGACTGAAGCCTTCTTGGGGAGATTCTTTCCCCCTTCGAAGATGGTCAAGCTTAGGGACCGAATTCAAAACATCCAGAGAATCGAAGGTAAACCTCTACATGTGAGATGGTTGCGGTTCTGAAAATTACTCTTTCAATGACCAACACATGATGTAAGAGACCATTTGCTGCTACAATATTTCTATTGTAGCCTTGATTCAATCAACAAAGGTGTGGCGAATCTACTTGTCCAAGAAAAGCTAATGCGACATCCATATGAAGTAGCATCGCTGTTGCCTGATGAAATGACCAAGGTAAACTGAGCATTGCATAGTAGAGAAGACAAAGTGGCATCTCTATATCTGAGCATGAGTAAAGAAAAGATTGAGAAGTGAGATGAGAACATAGCTAAAATGATGCCTTAACTTGATTTGTTATCCAGGCATGTCATAGGACGTGGAGTGAAATGGGTGAATGTTGTTGGAACTAGTATTGGTTACTGCTCGGAGGATGCAAATTTGAGGAATTATACAATGAGGAAGCCCAATATTTGGGAAAACAAATGGGGGTTCTTAACCGAACCAAAGGCATGTTAGGCTTGAGGCCGACTATTTACTAGATGATGCAGCTCGGAAGAAGCAGCCACCACCAGACACTCCGCCTATGGTCGATCCTGCTACATTAGATCCTGGGGCAACTACATTCGCTCTTTGTATGGAGCCGTCACATATACCTCCATCTCATTTAGTTCCTTCAACCTTCTCGTCGACTGCTGATGCATTTGCCTCTGTTCCTATTTCCAATTCCCTATTGACCCTAGCCTTGATATACCAAATTGGCAATCTTGCTCGGTCTGCGGATGAGAAAGTAGCGAGGGTCGAGGCTGAGTTGCCGAACTTATTAGAGAGGAACATTTAAAGGGTTGTAGCTCCCTTGACCGATAGGTGGATGATAACGCTGAAAGTACTCTTCAAAACCAATTATAAGAGTAAGCGGTTTTTGTCAATAAAAAATACTGAACTAAGAGGCGGAGTTGAATCCCATCGAGAATGGTATATCGTAGAAAATTCTATCAACATATTTGGATTTTAAAATCATTCATTTATAATAGTAAAAAACAAGTGGGGAGATGATTCCATAAATTTAACAAAAGAATTGGTTATCAATAGTCACAATTAAAGAATTTCAGAAAATTTATGAAGTAAGAAATAATCTAGGGGTGCAGGGATTCGAAATGAATGTCACATAGAGGTAATTGTTTTGCTCTATCATGATGAATATTCATGGATAGGCTAGGTCATCTTCAATGGCACTAATCTTCTTTCGATCTCATAGTATCCTTTCCTAGAATGTACTTTAGGTCTCCTCTATGTGCTATACTAAACAACACAATACCTTACTCTAGTCTCACTTTTGATGCAAAAATAGGGCCAATAAATCTGACCCATAACCATTATTTTCAAGCAAGATAGAGACATCAAACTTAATTTCTACTATCAGACTAATTACCCACTCCAATAAATCTATTTTGAGCATCAATCGAAGATTGAAAGTAGGAATTAAGCTTGCAACCTTAATACACAAGTTGACCCAATGATAATTAGCCTACATCAAAGTATGAACTACATCAAAATGAACCTCAGTCGACGAGCTTGTTCGAGTCTGTCTTTCACATTCAGTGTATCACCGAGTACCACATTTGTTCGCCTTTCAAGCCTTCAATTTTTCTATTTGCATTGTCGCCTTCGGCGATGGTCAACACGTTTGCCTTTCTCATTCGAAGAGTCATCTTTTTATTTGGAGTTCGCCGACCTGCCTGAATTATTGCATGCGTTGTGCACTGTCGATTTGGGCGAGGTCATACCATTAGGCTATTCGTTTTTGCGATAAACAATATGGAGCTTACACTTCTTTTTAAATTTTGTGTCATTCTTTCAAACATTCATCCTTTCCCTTGTCCTTTAGCCTTCATAGCTGTGAACACCTAATTTTTGACGTGTTTAATTTACTCCGACAATATATAGTAAGGTCTTTTCTTATATTTTATTTTGTATTTTATATTTTGGTTTTTTTGTCTTTTTTTGTATTGTTTTTTAATTGGCCCAAATGACCCAATTTTGATTGAATTGGGCTGATCTAGACTCAATTCTGATAGCCCAATCAATTTTGACTCGGTCCAAAAGCAATGGTCAAGATTGAATCTCAACCATTCATAACATTTTGATCCAAGGGCTATTATGTGACCCTACCAAAAAATACAAAAGACTCAAAAAAATCAGAATTTTGGTTCTATTTTTGAGTTTATTTTCTTCTTCCCTTTTCTTCCCACCATCGCCGGTGGCCACCACCCCGTCGCCGGAAAATTTCTCCGAAATTTTAACATTTCTCACCTTCACCCTCCTCTACACAAATCCACAAACCATTCATCATTATCCATAGCCGAACTTCATATATCTAAGAAAAACCAAACACAAATCATCATTTTTTTCTTTAGATTTATGTAGTTGCGGTCAATCCCATCCTACACCATTTACATAAATGTCTAGAACTCTTCAAGGGCTATCTTTTGATAAAAATTTTATGTCAAAATTCCATCAAAAATTTTCCGGTGACCCCCATTCACCCGAAAATTTATGTCAATATTTTCTCCCTCTCATCCTCTATCCAAATCCGCCACTATCAGAACCTTTTTTTTAACCATATAAGTCATTTTGGTTCGAACTTGTATTATTTTGTTAGTGTTCCTTAAGTTTTATCATGTTGAAGTTTTGCTTGAATTTTATTTTGAATTTTATTTTATTTTTATTTTTTCTGCCTTAATTGTTATGTTTGATCTTCAAGATAGTTTAGATGTTTGAATTTTGTGTTAGTGGGTTGGTTCTTCTATTTATTTTTGTGTCTTGTTCAAATGGGTCTACTTTTTGGGCCTATTTTAAATTTTCAGATGGTCCATTTAGCTATTATTTAATTAATAAATAAAAGAAATGGACAATCTAAAACGGCAATGCAGTCTTTTTAATTAATCTTCTCTTGATAAAGAAAATGAAAAAAGAAGAAGATGAAATTTCATTGGCCATGTTGGGTGGCAAATTGGAAAGGTAAAGAGTCCAATGCATGCATTGGCTCTTATGTTTTCAAGAAGAGTGGTGTTAATATTCTACACCTATTTAAACTCATTCTTCTTTCAGTTTCAAAGAAAGAAGAAGAACAAGAAAAAAGGGAAAAAAAAAAAAGATGAGAAGATGGAAAAATTAGAAGAAAAAAAAATCATAAGAACAGAAAGTAAAAAGTCTTCTTCTAAAAAAGAAAAAAAATATTTCATCTTTGTGTGAGTTTGTGAGTTCAATTAGCTTTGCTTCCACCATTGCTTTGTCATCATCTCTTAAGGTATATTCCTTTCTACATTTTGCAATGTAACTTTTAAAAATAATGAAGCATGTTGTTTATATTCTGATTAAATTATTATGTTTAGTTTATTTAAATTAGTTAAATATGTTATGATACTTGAAATGATTGTGTTTTATTGTTACTATACATTTGTGTTCTATTAGTAAATTAGGTTTTAATTTTATCTTTATCATTATGAAGTTGATACATAGCTATATGTTTTTCTAAAAGAAAATATCTAAATTCCTTTTATTAATTCTGGTCGTTTTTTTTATAAAAAAAAAGAGAAAAAAGTCGGCTATTTTTGCAAAAAATACAAAACTAGCCATTGTTGCAAAAAATGTAAATCTGATCATTTTATAAATTCTGTTATTTTTTCTCTTAAATAAATATAAGAAAATGGTTATTGAAACAGAAATACAAAATCGGTTACATTATGGTTAGTAATTTAACTATTAGATAAAATTGGCTATTTTTGTAATTTTCTTTCAAAAGAGAGCAATGTGGCCATTTTGTATAAAACTGAAAATTTTACTAGAATGGTCATTTTTGAAATCGTATCAATATTTTGAAAAAATTAGTATATCACTAATGGTTTTAAAAGGGGGCTTCGTTATTATTTTATTAAAAAATAACTTTTTTTCTTTTGTTGTTATCGTCAAGTAGTGATACTTACATATATATTTGTTTCTCTTTTTTTTTTAGAAAAAAAACATTAATTAGAATTTTTGCAAAATAAAAAATATAAAAAAGAATAATTATTTTTTTAATCATTTTCATGTCTTCATGTTGCAACAAATTCAATGATTTTTTTTCTATCATTATTAAAGGAATTGAGTCATTAATTATTAGTTTTATTTAATAAAATATATTTATTAAATACAATCATGTGTTCGGTTATGATCCTTGGTGTGTACTATTTTTCTTCTAAAAAAGAGGTCTTATGTGCGGCTACGCTCCTAGGCAAATCCTTTTTAAAAAAAAAATAATCAGTGACTATTACAAATTTATATTTTTATCCAAAAACTATTTTTAACCAAACATCAGTTAATAAAGCGACCGTGCTAGAACCACGGGACTCGGGGGTGCCTCACACCTTCCCTCCGGTCAATAGAATTTCTTACCCTATCTTTGTTTCATAGACTAAATAATAAAGAGTCATTTTCTTTTAAATTAGGAATTACCAGGTGACTTGAAACACCCAAAAAAACTCAGTTCCAAGTGGCGACTAAAAAAAAACATTTTTTCTTTTATTTTTATTTTTAAAAAAAAACCTTCACATTCCTTAACAATTGTAAGAGGAAGAGGTGTGACAGATCTGGCGACTCTACTGGGGAACCTTTTATAGAATACGAGCTTTGTACATTGACTCTGATTGACTATTTTTATTAATTGGATACATCATCTGTTGGTGGCTAATTTGCTATTTGATGATTTATTGCTTTGATATTGTGTGATTGTACATATAAATTGTCTTCTCTCGCACACCCTCTGGTCTCTGAAATTTTTGTTATAAACTATGTGTGCGGATATGCTCCACGGGACTTCTGTCTAAGATGAGACAGTGTGCAGTTACGCTCCTGATTTAGGATTTGTCACACATGTTAGGCGGAGTTAGACCACCAGTTAAGACGGAATAGCTCTGCTACCAGTCCGCTGACCCTCCCCGGCTCGAGTTGTCCGCTCGAGTGAAACCAGTCTAGACACCTTCCATATAAAGTGCTAAACCTAGAAAAATAATCCACAAAAATTATCCCTAGTAGGCTACATTTATTTTCATCATGTGCATTTGACCTAGCGAGATTGACAAAGGTGTCGGCGCCATCTAAGATAGGTACCCACTCTAGACCAACATGTTCATTTTATGTGCTATGTGAAAATAATTTGTTCAGAAGGCCTTTACATTGTTGACTAGCTTTACAATAACTTTGTCTTTCAATTTTATTTTCAAAAAAAAGAAGGAAAAAAGGTATTTCAAATGTGAGTCATTCTTTTATGAACTACGCACACTTGATTCTCACTAAAATGAGATACCTAGGCATCCCTTCTCGGGATCGGTGTTTGTAAAAAGGGGGTATTTTGTCTTTTTTTAGAAAAAATAAAATAAAATCTTATTTTTTTACCTTTCTTTCCTCCCTCGATTAGAGTTTGTAATAAAACTTTAATTAGGTTCTATTCAAAGGTACGAATGACACCTCCAAACAAAGGACAGAGTTTCAAAAGGCCTAGAAGGGAAGGGATTCCAGAATGCATGATCGTTTACACAATACCCAAGGATCTCTGGCGATGGTGGATAGACATGGGGAATTATGAGCAAAGAAGGATAAAAGAACATTTGGGACATCTTGTGCATTTTTTGGAGATTGACCCAAGAAGAGATGTGATCGAGGCATTGATTCCTTTTTGGGATCCAAAAAATAACGTGTTTCAATTTTCTGACTTTGAAATGACATCAACTTTGGAAGAAATCGCCAGCTTTATAGGGAAAGGGTCCAGCATTTGGGGCGATGATCTCCGCAACAAAAAACCCATAATCCCAAAGAACATCAATGCAAAAAAGTTCATGGACCTTCTAAAGATCCACCAAATAGAGAAGGAGAGTTTGAAAAATGGGTGGGTCTCATTGGACTTTCTATACGAGAGGTACGATCAAAATGAAGGATTTAAAAACTACCTGAACCAATATAGCAATCAAGTGGGCGTAGGGGCTTGGAAGGTGAATGGATGTTTTGCCTTCATGGTTGCATTTTTGGGGCTCATTGTTTTCCCCAAACGGGACAAGCATATCGACATTCGTTTGGCTGGGGTGGTGAAGCTGCTTACCATGATGGAAAGTCCTACCATTATTCCCATGATCCTAGCAAATATGTTCCGTGCATTGACTTAATGCAAAAATGGGGAAACTTACTTTGAAGGTTGCAACATCTTGCTACAAATATGGTTTTTGAAACATCTTTATCATCACGATCGTGCACCCACGTTCACTCCAGACTGGTGTAATTATGTTTCCTCTCATAAGGAAAGGGAAGCCCAAATCGATTTTCCAAAAGGAATTTTAGCATGTGAAGAGAAACTCTCGGTAATCACGTCTGATGAAACTTTATGGAATTATTACTGGTTCCCAGCTAAGGATTTCATTTGCATGTCTATTGGTATCTCGTTTCTTGTGTTGATTGGGCTTAGAGGTGTCCAACCCTATGCCCCACTTCGGGTTATGCGTCAGCTAGCTAGAGTTCAAGAAGTCCCACCAAATGATGATATGAGTAGATTGGTATTTGACACCCCACCAGGTTTTGCCTTTGATAGCAATGATATTCTGAAGATCTGGTTTGGGAGTATAATTTCTGGGCAAAGTGAAATGGTTGTGGAGCAAGATAAAGGAAAAGTGGTGCGTGGGTACCTATCGTGGTTTCGTGATCCAGTAACATTTAGTGACACTCCTGAAGGATCCAGCAGGAAAAGAAAAGACAAGCACACCATAAGACAGTTGGAAAAAGAGTTCGAGAAGGCCAAAGCCACCATAGCCCGACAAGAAGTTCAAGTCCAAATAGGAAGAAATCACCAGTTGGAGTTAAAAGATGTGGAGGGGGAATTGAAGCATACAGAGGGAAAATTAGCTCGACTAGAGGAGGAGTTGTATAGTAGAATTCATTTGCCCCGACAAATAAAAAAGGAGCAGAGATTTGAGATTTCTCGATTTAAGAGGGACTTAGTGGCATGTGAAGAGGTCGTGCACTACCAAAATTGAGAACTAAAGCGGCATAAGGAGAAATTTGAGAAAGAAAGCTCATGTTGGATGAATTTACATGATCAGCTTAAAGCTCAGTTAGAAGAACATAAAAGGAAGATCAGTTATTGTGTCGATATCGAAGTGGAGCAAAGACAAATGATCATTGAGAGAGCAACACTTCGCCATCAACTTGAAGCATCAGAGGAGCAAGAAGCCCTCTTAAGGAACAATCTTGGTGATCATCAGGTTTGGCTGAATAACTGCCATGAAAATATGGGAAGGGCTAGACATCAAGTTCATCAGTTGGCAGAACAAACCTCCTATGTTATTAAAAATCATTGTCGTATGAATGAAGCAGAAGTGGCTTAGGAAGCACGCGCCATTGTTTCCCATCTACCAAAGGTGTTTTTGAATCTGTATAAGACCTTGGGAGGACAACGAAACCCCCAAGAAGATAAAGAAAATTGAAGAAGTGTTCAACAGTTTTGTTTGTTTGTTTAATTTTGTTTTGTTTAAGACTTCTTGTTTTAGTTTAATGTTTTTGATGTTCAGAGAGATCATGTTGATCATAGTTGTGTTTAAACCCCTTGGTTTTGTCGTTTTGTTTAAAGTCTTTGGAAATGAATGAAAGGGTTTTGTTTTGCTTATCTAAATTCATTCTTTTGAGTTGTCTAAATTTCTAAACAACGTAATGATCTGATTCATGCGGCGACATGATACGTAGGCAACCTCAAAATGGTTCGATCAAAACTTTTTTTTCAACAAAAAAAACAAAGGAGAAAAAAAGGGAAGACAATGAACAAAGCAAAGCTGGGATGAGACAATGGCCTTCTAAACTCATGTTATTAGGTGATTAACAAATGTGTGATTGATGTGTAAAATTGTCTAACCCCTAACAAGTTTGTTCATTTTACCTTTAGTTAAGTAAGGTTTCTGTCATGACCCAGGGGTACCCCCTAGATGCAACAAGGCGTATTAGACCCCGAGAGGCCTCATACAAGTCACTTAGCCTATCATAACATAAAGTAATAGAAATGAGCGGGAGTTTAAAATATTTCAATAACATCAAAGTCTTTTATAAAACGAGCGGAAGTCTAATACACTTGTCTCAAACCATCTAAAACATGAACATCTTTGGGACGCAGCCCATACAATAGTTATAAACATAAAATGAAAGACATAAGAACATGGTGGCTATATCCTCGAATACTATGAGGACTCACCAAATCTTTAATCATTGCTTCTACTAAGATCCTAGCCACGGGGATGAAAGACAATATCGTTGGACCCTACATTTGATAAGAATGTAGGCAATAGTATGAGTTAGTACAAAATGTACTAAATATGATAACTAGCATAAATCATCAAAATAGGCATAACATAAGCATTAGTCAACATAAGACATAAGCCATAAGCATAAGAGATAACAACATAGTCATAGGCATAATAAATACACATAGATCAACATAATGTAAGAGGAACACTCCTTAAGTAACCTCAACTTATCCTTAGTTAGGACTTGGGTTATCCACCTCTAACCTTACTCATCAAAGTAGACCACCTTGGGTCAACCTTCATGCTCATCATCTTTAACTTATCCCTCATAGACAAGGGAATCACTTCTAGTCACACATATCAAGGAAGACAACTCTAGCAACAATCCAAGTAAAACATACATCATACCAGCATATCTCCTATTAAAACATACTTACGATACTTCCTTTTAGTAACCTTGATTCATCATAAACATGCTACTTTCATTAGGGACTAGTCCCTCATTAGCTCTAGCTACTATTCATGGAAAAGTATTTGTTTACTAGTCCAATGCAAAACATTACTCATGAATGGTTACGATTTACCAATTCAAGGCTATCAATGAAAAGCATCTCTTATGCTAGACCAAGCTATCATGGAAAGCACACTCTCATGCAAGTCCAAACTACTCAAGGAAGGGTACTAGTGCTCAATCCAAGCTACCAATGAAATTGTTTGGCCTTACAGAGTCATGCTATCATGCAAGCATTCTATTATGCTAGTCCAAGCTAACCTTTGGAAGGGTACAATTTATCAATCCAAGGCTATCCATGAGATCTTCTACTCAAGCTACCATGTATGGTCTTGTGTTACCCAGTCAAGCTATTCATGAAGGGATTTCATATCACAACTTCAAGCTATCATAATTAACATGCTTTGATTCATTTTAGGTGAGCAAACCTTTCAACCTAGAATCATTCAATGTGAGAAAACCTTTCACATTCATACATTCATAAATTCATAAGGCAGGTCATGTGGGTAAGGTCCTTCCACAATAATTCTATCTACTATTCTACCATTATCATATAAGCTTCACTCTCAGCGCTTTAACATTTATAATTCATAATATTAGATTTACTCTCAAAGCTCTAACAATCAACATTCATAATTTCTAGCCATATTCTCAAGGAAATTCTTCTTACAATCATCACATATGCCTAGATCTCAAGACATTCTAATCACATGCTTCACACTTGAGCAATTCTAATCATATACCCTCATCTAGGCTCAATCTCAAGCACTACTAATCATGATTCAACATGTATACTTTAATCTAATACAATTCATGTCTATATGCTTTACTCTTCAAGCAATCTACAATCTATTTCATCAATCCTAAAAGATTATCTCTAAATCCTCAATTTCCCCTTTTAAGGCACAAAATCCACTTACTTCAATTTCATCTTTCTAGAGATGGGGTAGGCATGGGTACATGTAATTTCATCCTAAAAACATGATTTACTAACAATTAAATTATAATCAATCACTATCCACTCAATTGGATCAATATACATCAATACCCACAACATTGGAAGAAATCCAAACTCAACTTGGGGATTTCATCTTTACAATTGGGGAAAACTAGGGAACTACATGGATGGAAGGAATCCATGGATGAAAAGCCATAATACCTTGATCACAAATCTCACAAAAGCTTGAGGATTGGAGGATTTACCATGATCCTAGCTTTAACCCTATCTTCTTCTTCAAGTTCTAGAGAGACAAATATTTGAGAGGAAAACTTTAGGGTTTTCTTTTTCGTGTTATAGAGAGAATGACTTAATTTGGGGAAGTTTGAGAATATAACGCTTATATACTTTTTTAGGTTAGGGTAAAACTGTCATGACCCGAGCCTACACTCTGGACGTGGCCGGCATTCGAGAACCATTGCTGGTCCCCAAGCGAACCCTCATCCTGGCTGACTACAAGCGGAAGACTAACTCAAGCATAAAAAAGCTTAAAAACTGAATAAAAATAATATATTCAACTCGCCATAAAATAGGCAACTTAAGTCTTTAAAACATTTAACAAAA